>PVJA010010731.1:0-56656 GCA_004027025.1 Myocastor coypus
GCGTACAGGGCCCTCTCCCTGAAGACATTCAAGCCACTAGGAAGCTGCCGCACACAGGCAAACCACCCGTTGGCAGTCAGGCTCCACACGCAAGCATTTTCTCCAAGCAGTTTGTGGTTAATGCCAAGTGGCTATTTTGCTCTCCTTAATAACACTTCACTAACTGTTTACCTTCAACTATTTTCTTGTTTTCAAAGATATTTTTTATTTCTCTTTGAAGCCCCTCAAAAAAAGGGGAGGCAGCCTGGAGAAATAGCTCAGTAAAATAAGCGCTTGCCTGGTAAAAGCAAGGACCTGAGTTCAATCCCCAGTTCCTAAAAAAAAAAAAAAATTGAGCCAGGCATAGCAGCACATTCCTGTAATGCCAGAGTTCTTGGGGGCTGAGGCAGGATGATTTCAAGTTTGAGCCCAGCCTGGACAACTTCAGGATGGTACATAAGTAGGACACAGAAAGATAAATCCCTTGCATAGGGGAGGGGTCCAAGGGATGAAGGGGAGGTAGAATTGAGAAGTGTTCTATACTTATACCTCCTCCCCACAGTGGTATCACTGTGTACCACCAACATGTACTAAAAGGTTTTCTTAAAAGGGGCCTGGGTTCAATTCCAGTCCTGGAGAAAATAAGGATACTGAACAAAACTATGGATTGGGTGGCCCCGCATGGATTATCTGGTGAGCTCTGTGTCTTTCCTTCCTTCCCTTCCCTGCCTTTGCATGTGTAGGTTTTTCCTAGAGCAGAATAATCGGATATTTCAAACTTTGTTGGAGGTGTCTGCCAGTCAGGACAAAACTCTCACAGCAGAGCACGCCCGCTGCATGGGCCTGGACCCGCAGGGAGACCGGAGCTTTCTTATGGACCTGCTGGAGGCCTATGGCATCGATGTCATGCTGGTCATTGACAACCCTTGTTGCCCATAGGAAGAGCGACATGGGATTGGTGAGCCACTTGCATACGATTACAGCAGCCTGGAGTGTACCCCAGGCCCCGCCGGCCTGGTTTTTAATTAAGTGGACACAAAGGAAGACTGTTTATACTTTCCAAAAAATGTGACTTTTGCAGATTCCTTCCTTCCCTTCTTGTCTAGAAGTAAGGTGAGATGGCCTTGACTTTGCAGCTTGCTTTGGTAGCACATGGGAATCGGCATCTCTCAGAGCGGCGCTGGTCTTGGTTTAGTCTTAGCAGGTCTGTCTCTAGAGATCAGATGCGTCTTTCTATTCCTTAGGGCAAGTCTGTGACTCCTCTGTTCATTTGAGAAGGGACCACTGAGAGGGACAAAAGGATGTTTCTCACACACAATAGATTTTCAAAGGCAGTGCATAGTGGCCACCTAGCATAATCCTTTTCCTGTGAATCCCCTCAGGGAATTCATTGTGGCGTTTAGCAGCCTGGGTATCTGGAGAGAGCCTGGTGCAGCGGACGCTCCAGCAGGCTGCAGAAGAGCTGCACTTCTCTACTCTGAGGAGAGTTACCCGGAGGCATAGAGAGCAGCTCCTTGGGATCACAGAGAGGTACCAGACCCAGAAGTCTAGCCAGGATCTGGTTGAGCTGCTCGACTCTGAGATCAGAGCATGCGGTGGTAACGGGATTACTGACCCCGTGCAGCCCACGCATGTGGCAGAAGTGACATTCCTTAGGTCGGTAGTTGGGTCCTGACCTAACCAATCCGTTAGAAAGTGTGGCAGTGCCTTCTCCCCGGAGAGTGGTCAGGAACCCGAGCGCCCGTAATGTTCTTACCTGCTTTCCGGTGACGTGTTTGTTGTCTGGGTTGGATCCCTTAATCACCTGCCTGTTCCTTGTGCTAGGTTATTCGATGACAAGATTAGGTCACAGGCTGGCTGCTAGCCATAGTGTGAAAGCCAGGTCCCATGAGTAGGATTTTGACCCAGGATCCAGGGTTATTGGTAATATAATCTCTTCCCCTTCTTCCCTGCCTAGCTCTTGTCACGAGTATCCAGTAGTTTACCCACTGTCTACCTAAGCCAGGCGTCCTACCCAGCAGAGAGAATAACCTTCCAGTGAGTGGATAACAGGCCTCACCTGACTTGTTTCAAGTTCTTAATTCTAAAGTATTTTCACTGTAGCTCCTTGGTACAGAATTCAAGAGCAAAGAAATCCATGTGTATAGAAATGCAGAAACACTTACTAAGCAAGGTAGTGGTAGCCCCTCTTCTGTAGACATATAAATAATTTGGGGAATTCAAATGTAAACTGTACAGCTAATACACTTACTCCCGTGCAGTGTGGGTTTAGCTGTCGTTCCAGTAACACGTTTACTAAAGCACATTTGTGTGTAGCAGCTAAAGCCTCACCTTTTCTTCCATTTCTGAGCAACGCGCTCCTCTGACCGCACAAGGCTGAGGAGTGCCAGTTCACTGGGTCAAGACTTGTAGTGTCTCAGGTTCAGGGTTTTCTGATTTGGGGGCTCCGTGGCTGGAGGCAGGCATAGGGATGAAGGGGAGGGCCTGATTCTCCTGGGAGACCCAGGCAGACCCAGGCAGACCCTTTTCTCTAGAGCCGGGAGAGTTGCTGGCAGGACCCTGTGACCAAGCACTCCTAGCCCAGGACCTTCTGCATGTGGACACACTGGTTTCCAGGGCTGCTCTGCCACACACTCAGACGTACTGATGCAGTGACAGCAAGGGTAGGAATGAAGTTCTTGGATTTTCCTTTAAATGGCATTTCAGGGTTTTGTGAGTCCCTTTTAACCAGGTAGCTCTCCGTCTGCTATCTTCTGTGTCCCCCATGCTTGTGCCGAGGGCTGCGGTGTGCTCACAGGGCCTAGGCTCAGCTGAGTGGAGCAGAGCTGCTCCCTTAGTTCTTCCTGCTTTCCCAGCTTCCTTCCAAGACCAGAAGTCTGGTACAGAGCCTCGCTAGGCCGAACCCCACGTGTTAGCTCCTTACCTTCATCATCCTGAAATGTCTGCCTGGGCTAAGAAGCCCCTGGCTCCAGAGAGTACCCTTTGAAGCCTCGCTTAGTACCTGACTGTGCTCCATGCTGCAGAACCAGCAGGCACAGCCTGGCATCCTTTGCTGCCAGTGCTGGGTAGGAATCCTTCTGCATGACAGTAGAAGTAAGGAGACATACTGACCCACATTTCTGTCGTTTTTGAAACATTTGCTGAGAAGCCATTTGCTTTTCTTGGGGGCAAACAAAAACATCCTTGACAGCCTGTAGGCCTGGTAGGGCAGGCATTATTCTCACTGCTGGCTGTGGGGGCTGGGCTAGGAACCTGGGAAGTGACTCCCTGCACTCTCCTGAAGCCCTCATCTGCCCTTTGCCCAAGCAGGCTGAGTCCCAGGGTGCTGTGGCCCTGACCTAGCAAAGCACTTGGAGCCCTGCGCTCACCTGCAACGCTTGGCAACCTGTGACTCAGGGACTGCCCCCACATTACAGGAGACTCCTGGTGGCAAAGACCCCGTAGGAACTGGCAGCTGGGACCTGTTGACAAAGCCCTGTTAAAAGATGATGTCAATTGTGTAAGGTTCAGCAGCTGGGAATACCTAGCTTTTGGGGTGATGGCCAGTTGTTGGCTAGCACAGGATTCTTTCTCTAGGAGTCAGATATAGTAAAGCTTATTCCTACCAGTCCGAAAGTCACTGCTTGGCATCAGCTTCCATGTGCCCGGTATGGACATGTGGCTGCTATCAGTGTCCCCCTGGGACCTGTGAGTCTCCAATTAATCAGAAGCACATAGACTTAGAAGGCATCTGCCTCCTATGTGCATCTCCACTCTGGGCCGTCCTCTTCTCTCTGGCCAGGGAAGGGCAGCTGACTTCATGGCCTTCTGGACCAAGGTAGTTCGGCCTAGGCATTCCACCTGTAATTTACAGTGTTCCTTACCAGACAAAAACCAAGACAGGAAAGCTCGAAGTAGGGTGCAGGTCAGACGGTGCCAGAGGCCATATGCACATTCTTTTATCCTGTACTTACCCATGGCATTTGAGCTAGAAGGTGAAAGAGAAAATTAACCCATAGGTAAATCATGGTTTTCATTCTGGTGCTGGGCAGGACGGTGAACTTGCTATGTGTCTGTGCTCTTCCAATACAATAAAAGGTGAACTCACTTGCTTTTCCACTGAGGCCCGCAGGGAAGCTTTCGTAGTGGTGATGATGAATTAGCTTTTCATAGCAGGATGTTCACCTCTAGGAAGAGGCAGGGATGTTAGGGACCATGTATTTCCCTGCACTGAGAGCACGCAGAGGTGCTCTCTTCTGGGCTGGAAGTAAATGAGTGGAAACAATGACCTTGTCCTAGAGTACAGAGACCAAGGATCTCACCATGGGTGTGTGTGCCCATGGGTTCCAGGCTGGTGATAACCCGGGAAGTGCAGCTCTCTGGCTCTCCTGACTCCTCCTCATTCCTCATAATGGCACTCTGGATGGGAATCCTGAGTGCCACAGGTTCACCTCCAGGCAGGCTGGGACCTAACCCTTTCCGTTTCAGGAAAATTCTTTTCTGATTCAGGTTGTGGGAGGGAGGAGAGAGGGGCTCCTTTTACTCCCAAGTCATGGACTACTAATACCCCATTTCTATTGCTAATATACCTCTGTTCCCAGGAGCTACTATAGCACCGAGTGTGGTGGGAAGACTAACTGTGAATTAAGTTTCTTTTTTAGAAGAAATGGCTGTTTATTTTTATATCAGTGTTACTATGTGATAAATTGAGTATGGAGATGTTGAAATGGAAGGAAATTTTAGGATTATAATCCTAGAAGAAATGAGCAGTTTTGTAATTTGGTAGTGGCTGAGACCCTTACAGGCTCACCTATGCAAGTGTTTCAGAGTAAGGACATTGGACTTTGATTTTCACAGTACTCTGAGAGAAATGTGACAGTCCCAGGAAGGAAGACACACAGCAAATACTACCCAGCCACAGGAAGCCTCTAGGACAGAAATTCCATTATGGGGCCCTCAGTCACCTGAGAGAGGCAGGAATGAATGGGAGGTCACTTTAACTGGCACCTTAATTCATTTTGGGAGCTGGCATTGAGAAGCAGGTAGAGCTGCAACTGTGAAAAAAAAAAAGGGGGGGGGGAAGAATTTTCTAGAACTCAGTAGAAGTAAAGATAAATGAATCCCTGCTTCGACCTTTTTAGAATTCATTCAAGAGTTTAAGTGTAACATGGGGCTTTAGTGGTAGTGTGACCTAAATTTGGGAGGTTTGCTTAATACTAGATAGGTGGGACTTCTGTTTACTGTAGAAGCCTGCGTAGACTAATGAGGCACTGATCTTGCTTTCTAAGGGCATCCAGGACAGGGGGCAGGGTATGGTAGGGCATTATAAATTGGTCAGAGATGATACACAGTGTGACAAATTACCCAGGGGCATTGAGTGAGTTAGCTGGTTGCATGCGGATTTAACATTAGAATGAAAACTTTCTTTGGGGAAATCAAGCAAAGATAAAATTAAAAAAAGAAAAGGTGTCAAGGTGGCATGCAGGGAGACTGTGGGTGTGGCATTTGCCTGTCATGGCCCCAGATCCTGAGCATCTGAACAGCCTGGACCAGACTTCCGGGGCCCAGAGTAGACACAAACTGAATGTCCTCTCTTTACCCACAGCTGATTGACTAAATTTTTTTTGTAGATCTGGGGTAGAGATCTTTCCTGAAAAAGAAATCATGGTAAGCTTGGAAAACCTGTTTGCCTAGTTTTTCCAAGTTAGGATCAGTATAGCTTCTCTGTTGCCTTAAATCCTAAGATCCCATTCTGAGTAATAGCCCGGCCTAAGAATTATAGCAATAAGAGACGTTGAATCTACTTTTGTTTCAAGTCTTTACCTCATGTAGTGAAACCAGAAAGATGCTTCATAAGGTTTACTCTGGATTCTACTGCAGAGAGCTGCGGATCTGCATTCAGGGGTGACATGAGGGAAAGGCCTGAGAAAAGCTGAGGTAATCCTGAGTCTAAATGTTTCTCACCCTGACCTTGTTCCTTGGTACGGTTAATACCTGTGTATATCATCTGTATATATCTGAACCAAGTTGTGTGCAGAGAGGTTGATATATTTACAGAAAACAAAATTTTTACAATTAAAGTTCACATTTAAACATGAACCTGTGTGCTGTGACCCTTGGCCTGGCCCAAGAATGTGGGCTAGGTAGGAAGGCACAGTGGCCATGGCCCATGGCTTGATGCTGCCTTCCAGTCTGGTGATGACGGGCGAGACTAAGGAGCAGCTGCCCACCCTTCTAGAGGCTGCAGTCTGGAAAACCCCAGGTACCAGAAGCCAGAGCAGAGAAGACTAACTATACCATGTAGAAGAGCCATGGTCGTGTACCCTCAGTTCCATTAGGTAACGTCCAGAAAAAGCCATTGACCAAATTTATATAGAGTATATATGTGTGTGCATGTATAATCTGAACTTTCCATTTTTCACCTGTGGGGGAGTTAATTTCATGTAAAATCAGATGCTGCCTTATCAGTTCTCAAGCCCCATTTCGGTATGCAAAGCCAGGTTCCCCCTCTGAAGTTGGGGCATCTCCTGAGGATGGGCAGCTGCAAGGACAGATAAGACTGCTACATGTGTGAATTGGTGATCCTGACTGGAGCAAAGGAAAATATTTCATGTCAAATTGTTTCATAGAAAATAGAACTAATCACAGCTAATCTGACAAGATGTTTGTGCTAAAGGACAGGGGACCCTGTTCTCTGGGGCACAGCGCTGCCTCCACCATGGCTGAGAACCTGGCTCTTGTGCGGGCAGTGTGGAAAGACAAAGCCTGGGTCTGTGAGGAAACCAAGTCCACACAGGAAGTAGTCTGAGTCAAAATGGAAACTGAAACAAAACGTGTTAGCGGGGGTTAAGTGTTCCCTGATTATGTGTTTATCATTTTGGTTAGAGTCACTAGGGACACATGCGCAGTGACTGGGGGAAGAAGGCACATTGTGCACTGGCCTCCTTGCAGGCAGGGAACCGCGATAGGGGATTTGCTTTTCTGCAGGACAGCATCCTCTTTTTCTCTGTGAGAGGCAAGGGCTGCTAGGTGATGTTTACACTCTCCCTGTTACTGTTTGGCTGAGGCACAGTGGTACTATCTCGAAGCGCACAGTGCTGACGGATAATAAGCCTTACCTTCCACGACGTGCACAGATGGCATTGGCGTAGCTGCTACAGAGCCCATTAAAACATCCGTCTTCAGTCTGTAGAGGACGCCTGAGTGTATGCTCCTTAGCTTTAAGATGATCTCCTAGCTCTTCCTGCTCACTTTGCCCTCCACAAAGGGCAGGGCAGGGCCCCTCCAGCCCCTGTGATGCAAAGCACTGGCGCAAGGCGCTCGGGAGGAAGACCTCTGAGGAAAACGTCAGGGCAGCGTAATGATGGCATCCAGTGGGCAAACAGACGCTTGGCAGTAGAAGTTCGAATCAAGCTGTTAGCTGAGAATTCCTGACTTCTGAGGACAGAACGCTGTACTTTTTGCCATGTAATTCAAAGGGAATTCAAACAGTTGTATAACATGATTAGAATGCTTTCTCTTCGCATTCAGTGCTCACTGAATAAGAAAAAAACATCTCAAATATAAATAACATTTTTATAGTGAGTAAAATAATTAGGATGAGCATAGTAACATGTGTTTAATTATCAAAAAGTTAAGTTTTTATCAACTACATATCAATAATTACAATAACATTCAGTATGAGCTTAACTAAAAAAATTCCATTAATATCTTGTTGACAAGAAATGTGAAGCATAAAAAATAGATTACATTATAGTAACATTCTTTTGCGGAGAACACTACGCAAATACACCCACAGGGAGAAAAAAAGTTTCTACTAAAGAATTTATTTTTATGACTGAGGGATGTCACATTGCTGTGTTTAAATTATATTAAATGTTTAGAAAGGTATGTAACAGTTTACTTAGACAACACTAGAAAGTACATACTTTGGCAACTAACTTCTCATGAGATAGGTGGATGCAGATGTGAGACACACAGGATTTCTAACTATACTCTTGGGGACAACATGGGCAAGGGCATTAGTGAAGCACTGCCTTAAGCACTGATGGGACCCTTCAGACTCCCTGGGGAGAGCCCTAGGCCCCTGGCGGGTGGAGCGGTTTTCAGCATGCATCACACCCAGTGTGTTCTCATGCACACCAACTGTAAAAAAGCACTGCTTTAAAAAAAAGAAAAAACAGCACTCGACAATAGTTAGCTATGGTTGAAGGAGGAAACGGCCTCACATTTGCTGTTACATGGAGGACAAAACCGAACAAGTGCTAGGTAAGCACCGGAACTCAGAGCAGCACTCGAGAAGGAGGCCCGGCAGGGCCAGACACAGGACACCACAGGGATGGGGAACTCGGGCAGACCCGGGCCGCTGCTCTCCACAGTGGAGGCAGCAAGGCCCCAGGGCGAAGAAAGTCACTAGGTGGGATGGGCGGCAGCACAGAAATGACTGAGGAGGGCAGGGTACTTGCCGTGAAAAGGCCTTGGGGTCCTCTGTTCCCTTTTGGTCCCAGGGGTGGCCTGAAGTGTGGCCTGGGAACACCCCGCCTCTGCCCCTCACTGGGTCAGACTCTGCTGCATCTGCTCCCGCTTCCGGGGGTCACAGAAGAACTGCAGTTTCCTGGGGAGCAGCGTCACCTCCACAGGCATCGCCTCATACTCCTCGCTGTCAATACTGAAGGCGCCCTGGCTGCCCTGTGGAGGAGAGGGTGTGAGGGCTGCGCTGCTTCTAGACACATCCAACCCTCCCACTGGTGAAGAAGGGCTGGCTCTGACCCTTTGGTTTCCTCCCAGAGTATTCTGGGACTTAACAACAAGGTTAGTTTCCTAATACTTATCAAGAGGCAAGGAATAAACTTGTGATATGTGGCCCTTCTTGCCCCTAATCTTTCTCAAATGAAAAAGTGACAAACGTTCTCTTATTAAAGGTGTTCTGTCCACTGGGTCTTTTTCATCTCTTAAGGCTCTGAGATTTGTATCTAAAGTACATTACCATTAGTAAGAGGGCGCTGGAAACCCATAAACATGCGTTTAATTCATCATTGGCCAGTCACCCGGAAACTCCTGTCTACCTCAGTCCTGTGGGAATTCAGTGGCACCACAAGACGGCTCTCAAGAGGTGACCTGAAGTAACTTTCCTGGGCAAACTCCAGTCACACAATTATAATTCAGGTACTGTTATCTCCAACTTAACATTTTCACTTACAGGGATTACTGTGGCATTTCACAATACAGAAAAATTCAGTGCTGAACTAAAAGCCAGATCCTTTATTTAAAATGCACTGCATTAATCAGCAGCAAGGCGACTCTTCACATTATACTTATTTTAAGCAGTCTGACTAGTTCAGGCTGGCTTTGAACTCACTCTATAGCTCAGCGCCCCCTAGTGCTGGGATTACAGGAGTGCACCATGCTAACAGGTGACCTTTGATACTGTTGACATGGTGGAACACAAGGTCACGTTTGCGGTCTCCCTCACGAAGTCCTGGGCCTGGCAAGGTGCATGGCTCACAGTGGGTGCCTCTGCCGTCCTCACCTCGGGCAGCAGCAGGCTGCAGCGGCTGGCTTGGAGACACTCGGTGCCTTCGGCGCGCAGCTGGGGGTCTCTCACCTTCCTACTTCTGTTGGCACAGGGAAAACCAAGCTTAGGAGCCAGAGGCCGCAGCTGCATCGGGATGCAAAACTACAGCCAATTCTTTCCCTGCTACGCGGTTAAATAAGTGGGCACCGACGTGGGTCCTTCTGGGTCTTTTCTGTAGCGAGCCCTGCCTGGCCTTAGGATAGATTCTAGATTGAGCAGGCACGGTGGTAGAAGAGATAGTGTCTACCACAGGTACCTGATTCTTGGCTGTTAATTCCAGCTTTTAAAATGAGAATGGAATCAAACCTCCGTTTTGGTTCTTTTTTGTGATTATTGAAGGAAATACTTTTCAAGATGAACTAATCTTACATGTTCCCTGATGGTTCTCTGCACTCATAGAAAGTCAGCTGGGCCCAGGGTGTCTTTATCGTGGCTTTGGGATGGAGCTGCCAGACACAGCCCTGCATGTGCACCCTTTCTGTCATGGCCTGCTACAGGGAGCAAGAGCAAACCCAAGCAGGTCAGTCCATTATTTATCCCTGCTGGGTGGGTGGCAGCCATTCTTCATAAAGGAAAGGGCCACCAGGGTTCAGGAAACAGCTTTGCTGTGTCCTAATCAGACATCCAGAAAATGTTCATGATGTCCTGTTTCCTCTATGAACCAGCTGCTGCTGGCGAATCTACACCATAGTGACTTTCCCTGGCTTAAGGAGCAGGGTGGGGTTTTCTTCCTGCTTTTATAGTTCCATAAAGGAGATTTGAGGACTGCTGGTTGCACTGGGCAGGCTCAGTTAAGCCTAACTTCTGCACATAACGAAAGACAGGCTATTCCCTTCTTCCCTGTACTCTACATACAGCACGCAAGTCAAAGGCTGTTGAGGGAGCTATTTGGTCTAAAGAATCTGTACCCAAAGTGAACACCCTAGACTAAACCAAGGCCTTGCGCTGTCAGCACTGACGCAGCTCATGATGCAGCCATGGAGACCAGGCTGCTGCGACAGCAATGTCCAGGTCCTAAATGGGCACAAGAGGGAGCCCTGAGACAAAGCACAGAAAGCTGGAGCTGAGCAGATTGCCAGTTGGCATGGGAACACGCCAGCTCCTCAGAGGCTCTGCTGGAGGGTGGATTGTACTCTTAGCCAATCAAATTCAGGCAGCGAAAGGACTTAACAAATCAGGCAGGACTGGGAATGGCCTGTTGTATTGGAAATAGCCTGGGAGATGTCCAGGGTGCTCAGTACCTTTTCAACTTTTTCAGGAATGTCTGGGGAATTGGAAAACAAGGTGAACTCATATGGCATGTAGGGGACCAGGGGAAGCAGTGCACAACTGAAAAGACTTTTCAAGTGTGACTGAAAAAGTCCCTCAGTACAGATGGTCACATTATTGCATTCATAGATGGGGAAAAGATTCAGACAAGTTAAATGACCTCAGTCGGGCAGCAGTAGCAGAATGAAGATCTGTACTCAGCTCTTCTACAAAGAAACTAGGCGGCTTGATGCCATGCCACACTCCACTGAGCTTCATTTCAGCTGAAAGGCAAAAGGCTGCTCTCACAGCTGACTGACCCCAATGAACAGAGTAGGCCAAAGCAGGAAATGGGTGTTGCACATAACGGCTCCACAGGGAAAAAAGAAATGCCAGATTCCCAACCAGACCGGCCTTCAGAGAGTGTCTCTCAGTATTTACACAGCCCTCTCAATAGCAGGGTCCAAGAACACAAACAACTGAGGAAGCCCCATGTCCTACACACTGCAGTCCACTTACCCTATGATTATGAAATCTCCTTTGCTGACAGTGTCAGGTTCAATGCAAATGTTCATGAAATCTTCTTTGCTCTGAGAAGTGAAGACCACGGTTAAGTCAGTATGCTTGACATTTTGGCTAACACAGCTTATTCTCATACTCTGCCTTCATCTTTTCAGGTTCAGGTTCTGAAGCTGTGACTTACACAGGGGATTCTACTTCTAGAGATGCAGTTCTGATTTTTTTTTTTTTTCACAAGAGTGTTCATGTAGGATAATTAACAATTTCATCTCCATTGCTTTTTGTTGCTTATTTTTTTCAGAAAGGGTCTCACAGTATAGTTTATGCTGGCCTCGAACTTGCTACATAGCCTCGAACTCACTAATTCTCGTGCCTCAGCCTCCTGAATGTGAGGCTTCCAGGCATGTGCTACTGTGCTTTTCCATTTTATAGGCAAAATAAAAACTCAAACTCAAGTGTGGGAGGTCTCTGCATTTTGTTACTGATAGTCATAGGGATTAAAGTCCCCACTATTCCTCCCTTTCTGCAGGCCAAGCTTCCAGCCCCTCTATCCCAGCAATTTTCAGTCCTGACTAGCAGTGTCATAGCACACCACAGTAGTGATTGTGGGGCCTGTGTTCTCTAAAGCACTCTACATGCCAGTTTGGTGTGCAGTCAGGTGAGAAACACCAATCCCGTACTCCCTGATTGTGTTTTTAGAACCCAGTCATTCCCAACCACAGAAACTCTGGGAGATCTGCACTACAAGAGAGCAGCTATGAAAACAGCCTTGGCCAGCACCATTCAACGCACTACCAGTTGGTGTGACACACACCTTGCCTCAGGTGTCAGTCCTGAGACTTCTGTGTTGGCTACTTTGGTGGGTGCTCAAGATCTGTAGGCTCAGGGTAATACCCAGGCCCCTGTGTATCAAAAGCCTTTACCTGAGATGCAGAGGTACCACTGAAGCTCACTATGTCTGCACCTGGAATTCTAAAGTGGGCTGGCAGTATGAGTCCTTGCGCTGGCAGCGTGAGCTTTTGCTCATAATATGCCTTTCATTTCACTGAAGCACCAGCCAGGTACCAAAACATGAATTTCTTCTCCTGTCTTTTCTTTTTTTGGTGCTGGGAATTGAACTCGGGTCCTTGCACTTGGCCAGGTAGGTGCTACACTGCTATACTATGTCCTCCGCCCCATAAACACAAATTTCTGTCTACAAAGAACTTACATGGAAGACACAGGTAAGCCAGAGTAAAGTGGGAAATTCTTGAGTATCCTGGAAGATGAGTATGCTAGAAACGTGTCAGAGCATCTCAGAAGTGAGCTCAGCTGATGTGGTACACACCTGTAATCCCAGCACTTGGGAGGCTGAGGAAGGAGGATCACTGCAAGTTTAAGACGAGCCTGAGGGGCCAGTGAGACGGCTCAGCGGTCAAAAGCGCCTGCCTCAAAGTTTAGGCAACCGCAGAGACCGTGGCTCAATCCCTGGCACCACATGCTGTGCCAGCCATAACGCAAATAAATAAATGAGGTTTAGTAAAGTAAATTGAAAAAAAAAAAAAAAAGAAGACCAGCCTGAGCTACAAAGTGAGCTCAAGGCCAGCCTGAATTGCATAATGAGATTTGGTCTCAAAAGACAAAAAAAAAAGGAGAAAAGTGAAATCAAACAGTAAGGAGCATGAGGTGGCACCCATGACAGTGGCTACATTGAAGAGGGAAGCAGCCGAGAAGGTGCAAGCTGCAGACCACATGTCCAGGGCTGCAGCTGAACACCACACACACTAGAGGGCTGATTAACACTCAGAACCCAGTTTCTGTCAAGTCAAAGTTAAGAACAAACTCAGACTCGGGTCGGCAGTGAAGCCTCAGCCTTATTTTGGACAAGTTCCAGGCAACCTGATGCTGCTGATCTTAGGACCATATTCAAAGAGCTACTGGCCTAGGGAAGATGCTGTGCACACAGGCCAACGGTCCGGGGAGGAGGCCTTCAGGTGGGAGCACAGCTGTGTGGGGGAACAGGACCGAGGAAAGAAAACTGGCCTAGGTAGCAGAAGGAAGAAAGGTAGAAGAGAGGCTTGGTCAGAAGGGCACTGTGGGCCACTAGAATGTGCCTTTTGGAGCATATGACAAGAACCACTGGCTGATTTCTCAGGACCACCACACCATGCCAGGCTGAGAATGCTGGTGAGACAGACAGCCAGGAAAGAACGTGGGGGAAAGTGTCAGAGTGGGCCAGGGTGCGAGGACACAGCTGATGGCAGGACACAGTGGCTGAGAGAGGGAGGGAGTAAGGGAAGGGAACAGTTTACAGCAGGAAGAGGGAGGAGACAGCTGTTGGTGTCGGGTGGCCAGGCCTGCTGTACAGGAGGGCAGGGTGAGGGGAGCGGCCCCTGTTGAACGTGCTCTGTGGAAAGCAGAACTGCACTCCAGGGGCAGGCAGAAGAAAGCAAGTCAGCCTTGCAGACCCTGGGCTCTGCTGCCCGCTGCACAGCGGCTACACAGCGCTCAAAGGACTGGGTGCGTTCCAATGAAATTTTACTTATGGTGAAATCTGAATTTCATTTCATTCTAATAGCAAATTCAAGAATGAAGTAATGGAGCCTTTCTCTAAGTCAGTAATAAGACAGTGGTACTTATGGTGGAGTGGGGGGTGCACACCTGTGATCCCAGCATTCAGAAAGCTGAGGCAGGAGGACGGCAGAGAGCTCGAGGCAAGCATGGGCTACGTACTTCAAAACCAAGACCTGCCTGAACTACACAGCAAGATCTTACTTCAAGAAAAAAAAAAGTGACATCTGCCATTGCTACTTTTCAGTTCTGCCAAAGTCCTAGCCAATGTGGTACCATATGACACAAAACTGTAAAGGTAAGTACAAGGAATAAACAAATCCTATACTGCTTGGAGTTAATGTAATAATTTCTAGGAAATCCAAAAGAATCCATAGAGAAGAACTGAATTAGGCTGATCAGCATCCACTCCAAAAATCAATTACATGCCCATCTATTAGCAAATCAATTTTAAGATGCTATTTATAAAACAATTGAAAGATAACCAGGATATTTTAAGCAAAAGACAAAAGAGAAAATTATAAAACTTCAGTGAGAGCTACTGAAGAAATATACATTATCATATTCACATGCTAGAAGGTCAATAGAAGACAAATGTCATTTCTGTTCAAAATGACCTATGGGTATAGTGTATCCCAGACTAATATATAAAAGCTTTATTAGGAATTTAATAAAAAACATTTATAGCCAAAAGAACCAACAGCCCAAAAGACTCTTGAAGAAAAACAGGCCTGTATACAACCATAACTAGAAGCATAGTGCAAGTACGAAAATACATAGGCAATGTGTGACAGCTCTAAATGGAAGTATTTTCTTTTTAAAAACATTGATGCCAATGATTTTTTGTTTGTTTGTTTATTTATTTTTATGGCCGGCTCAGCCTGCCCTGAGGGCAGGGCTGGCACAGCATGTGGTGCCGGGGATCAAACTGCAGTCCCTACAGCCACCTAAGCTTTCTTAAGCAGGCGCTTTAGACCACTGAGCCATCCTGCTGGGCCCCTGATACCAATGATTTTAATCTAGTGTTTAATAATAAATGATATCCCAGCACTCAGGAGGCCGAGGCAGAAGGACTGCTGGGAATTCGAGGCCAACCTGGGTTACAAAGTGAGTTGAAGGCCAGCCTGAATTGCATAGTGAAACCCTGTCTCAAAAAGACAAACAAAACAATATATAAGAAACATATTACCATATTAATAAACAGGCTATATTTAAATAAATATACCAAAATATCAGTCCAATTTTATAGTTCTGCAAGTATACAGAAAATACATGTCCAAGTGATCCTAACTTTCACATTTTCCTCATTCCCAAAGCTTATTTTACACTCTGAATATTATTATCTTGGAAGTAAATATCTTGAGCTATTATACGGCAGCTAAATTGTCTTTGAAAATTTTTACTGCATGTGCTCTTATTTTTACAAAGAACTATAGAAAAAAAATAAATGTGCTACTACATGTGATAAGCAGCACAGTATGACACGTTTTCATAATTGGGACAAAGATAAAAAGCACTCAGCGTCACACACATTATACTCGCTGAACTCCGTTCCTGCATTGCTATTCCATCATCAGAGAAAGAAAAGAACAATGGTAAAAGCACGTGAGCCAAATGCTGGCAATATGGATCACCAAAGCGAGTAGCAAAGAGAAGCGTAATAGAAATTTTATCTGTCTAAAAAACTCCTCTGCAACAGAATCTATTTTTTTAACCTTTGCCCGCTCATTGTCAACAGTGCTTTTAGAATTCCATTAGGTAAGAGGGGAAGGACTGCTATGCTCATTTCAGTAACACAGATTCCCACGCACAACAAGCCAGGGCGCACTTATATTCAGGGACTTCATATATAGCACCAGGCTCTGCTGAGGAAGGGCATTAGGATTTCCATTCCCGCAAAGATACTACCCCACTCACTGCCCCACCCATTTCAACGCTGCATGCTGTCGCTGCATGCTGTCAGGCTTGTCACGCTGTGACTTTAGTAGCTCCTATTTCAATTTGCATTTCCTTCACATTGAACACTTGCTGGGCCCTTACCTTTCAAAGGTAGATAAAAGTTCTAGTTGAGAGTGTAGTTAACTAATATTATATAAGCTGACCTATGTGAAATTCTTACGACAGTGCCCATAATGCAAGCAGAAGCTATTGGTTGATGTCTAGTTTTTATCAATTACCTACTTGAAAGTCACTGATTGACGCTAGCTGTGCTGATGAGAAATCAACTTCCAACCTGTGATATTCCTAGTATTTTCCCCCATTTGTAAACAAAAAGTTTGTAGTGTCTTTAAGTAGATCATGTATCAATGTAAATTGTGTCTTAGGTTTTATGCTTTTTAAAAAGCATAAAACTGGTAAGATTTGTTCTCTGTCACGGCCAGTACATTTTTTTTTTCTTTTGTCTGAAAAGGGCCAGATTGTAAATGTTTTAGGCTTTTGGGCAACACAATTATCTGTCACCACTGCTGTGCCAGGGAACCATAGATAAAGATATATGAATGACCATGACTGAGTCTCAATAAAACTTTATTAGTGGACATTGAATTGTGAATTTCATGTAACTCTCATGTGTCTGGTCCTTTGCACATTTATATCCATAATCACTAAGAGTATGCTCTGTTACTAAATTTATTATTTTAACACTGGAAGTATTTTAGAAGGTGCAGTACTTACATCTGCACAATGCTTTCAACATGTACTATTTTTATATTTGGAAAACAATCTAATACTCTAAATATTATGATTGGAATCACACTTCTCACAACATTCCAATTCTACATGCCAGTTCTCTGCTTCACAAAGATAACGATGAACAGACTCTCATTTATATAACAGCTAACTGTAGTCATTAGTCTGTAGTTAAAAATGACTTTCCTATGGGCATCCCCACTGACATAAACTGGTAAGATTTGTTTTCCATCAGGGTCAGTAAAACTTTTTTTTTTTTCTAAAAATGGCCAGATTGTAAACATTTTAGGCTTTTGGGCAACACAATAGCTATCACCACTGCAGTGCCGGGGAACCATAGATGAAAGGTCTATGACTGAGTCTCAATAGAATTTTATCAATGGACACTGAATCGTGAATTTCATGTAACACTCATGTGTCTTAAAAATATTTTTAAAAAACGTCATCATTTATTGTTAAAAAAAGTCTTCATTTGTGGGCTATCTGAAAATAGTGGGCAGGCTAGTTTGTCAACCCTTGCTTTATCTCAAGATAATGAGTGTGTGTGTGTGTGTGTGTGTGTGTGTGTGCGCGCGCGCGCGTGCGCGCGCGTGTGTGCTATCTGTAGCACCACTATGTTATGGTTTGTGTATAGGTGTCCCAAAGCCTCAAGCCTCATAGGGCGGCTTCTGGGATTTGTGATTGGTTGTTGTGGGTGCGGGTGCGGATGTGGGTGCTGCATCTCCCCTGGGCAGGTGATTTGCATAAGGAGGAAGAGAAGTTAGCTGCTTGAGCTGCTGCTACTCCTCCCTTTGCTCTTGTTCCTTGCCACCATGAAAGGTTGCTCTCTATCCTGTGCCACTCTGCCTTGGAGTCAGTGGAGTATGGACTGAAACCTCCAGTAACTGTGAGCTAAATAAACCTTTCCTACCTTCATTTTGAGTGTCAGGTGTTTGTTCCAGCAACGAGAGAAGAGTAACTAAGACATACCAACAGAATTTTCTGCATGGATGGAAATGGTTCATATCTGTGCTTTCCAGTAGGGTAGCTGCCAGCAACATGTAGCTCTTAAACATTTGAAATGTAACTAGTGTGACTGATGAAATGAGTTTTTAATTTTACTTTAATTCTAACTAATTGGAACTTAAATAGATCTGTGAGATTAATGGCTACCATTACTGGACAGCACATCTCTATAGCTCAAACTCAAAATCCTATGCATAAATACTAGTTATGTGTGTGTTTTTCCAGGGGAGCTGAACCTGTTACTTAATATATAATCACAAAATAATGAATATTTACTAAAGAAAAAGTTGCAGTGTTTTTATTCTCATGACAAATAAGAGCACCCCACCTTTCATTTCCAAAGGCCACTTGGCCTAAGCCCTCTGAGACTAACTACACAGTGAGTAGAATGCTGCCTGGAGTCCCTTGAGCTTCTACGCCACAAATACTCAGCACTGTTTTCCCTTGCTGTTCCATCTTAATAGCACACAGCTTCCTCTTTCTGACCCTTTCCTAAGTGCCCACAGAATCAAACTAAAGGTACCAAAACTAAGGGCACCAGTCCTGTGCCAGAAGAGCACGTGCCTCTGCCCCTCCCCAGATAGCTGCGCTATCCTGGTATGCGAGCACACTTACTGTCAGGTCAAGCTGGCTGTTCCGGGTGGTGATGGACAGCTCGATGGTGGACAGCTCTACGTCCTTCCAGACCTCTGGGTTCCTCTCCTGGGAGCGAGCTGTGGGAAGCGGGTAGACACAGGTCAGTTCCTTCCCTGACACTCAGTCACCACCACCGACGAGCTGCCAGCGGCTCAGCGTGGCTCCCCCAGCCTGTTGCCAACCCTCGGTCTCAGCTTTCCTCTGTTCCTCCTTCCTATACAGAGGGGTAAGGCGTCAGGCTAAACATAGGATCTCTTCACCTAAGATGCTGCTGCTTAAAGCTGCCACAGAAATGCCAACCACGGAGTGACAGCACACTGGGGCTGCTGGGCCCACTCACAGGACACTGTTGGGGCCTTGCTCTGGTGGCATCCAGAAAGCAGAATTCAATGACCCTAGAACAGTTTCTATCTTAGTTAACCCCCCAAACTAGTTCTGGGGCTGCCACAACACCCCCATATGGAGGAGGCTTTCCAGTGAGCACGGGGGCACTGCTCACCATCCTGCGGCTGTGCCCAGTAGGAGGCCAGCCTGCGGAGGATTCTCCGGTACAGAGGCGGCCGCTGCGGCGGTGTCTCCTCTGGCTCCCCTGGAGGCCTCTCTGTAGGCCCCGTGTATGAGATGGAGGCTTGATGAGTCTGCGGCCATTCCTGTGAATGTGCAGAGAAGAACTTTTGTCATGACTCACAGTGCTAACTCGGCGAGTTTCTGCAAACACTAGCATTCTACCTGTTCCTCCAAGACAGCCCACCGTCTCTCCCGGAAGGAACTCGGATTCAGAACCTGGCGCCTCCACGCTTTCTTCCCTCTTACAGCTGTCTCCCCAAGACCATGACCTCCATGATCTCTGCTTCCACTGCTCTAACATAAGCCAGAGTGGAGATCCCAGTGCATGTGCAGCTACTGTTCACCCTTGCCCAGGACAGGAGCCATCTGAAGGAGGAAGGCACCATCTGTTTCCAGAGGGTGACACGAACATGAAGCCGTTGGACACCAGCAGGGCACCAGTGCCTACCTCCCTTCTGCCCCAGGCTCCATGTGGAGGGCAGGATGGTTCAGCCCAGACTCCAATCCAAATCCAGCCATGGCCCCTCACTTTTGCTTCTAAGCCCTGTATCCTCACAGAACAATTTTTCTTTAGGGTAACCTAAGCCCAGTGTCATCCTGGATTGCATCAGTGGCCACAGGAACAATTCAAACCACATCCTGACCTCTGAGTCCTCTCATTTTCCATAGCCTCCACCACACTGAACTCTGGCCTCATCGTGACCTGGAACTCTTCCACGGAAAACCCTAACACCAAACTCTCTAATTTCATCCCGAGTTCTGCTTTATTCTTTGGTGCCCAGTACATGCGTCAGCATGAAGTGTGTGCCCTTTGGTTCGTTTTCTGTAGGGTGAATTCAAAACAGCAACAATTCTGACTGCTCTCTGTCTACTCCACAGCAGGACCAGGGCGTGGCCCCCGCCACCCCTCCTCACTCCTGCCCCAACAGCAACTGTCCTGGAGATTCTGTAGCCTTCCCTTGGCTGTCAACTTACAGTGGCCATCTGTGCCCCAACCGGCCCATTTTTCAGTGGATACATTCAGCCTGGAGTATTAAGAAATCAGACTATGATCACATATCTAGATGGTGCCCTTCACTCCTGCTGACATTTAAAAAGCTGACATTTTCATCTCCATCTGTTTGACTCATGCATGTTTTCATAACTTGGACCAGATTCAGAAGAGGAAGAGAGAGTGTTATTTTTTGGTCCCTGAAGATCCTCACCACACAGCTTCCCAATCTCACAATTTCTGCTAACACTCCGTTTTCCCTCAGTGGCCAATTAATAGTTACTTAGAATCACTGTTTCCCTATTGCTCGTGGCCTTTTTGTATCTTTATTTATTTTTCCACAACCTGTGTCCTCCCCAGATCTGGATCCAGGCTTGGTGGCACACATCTGTGAGGTCCCAAGCTCCTTTGGTGATGAGGAAAGCAAGGTTCGCATCAGGAAAGACAACGCAACAAGCTCCTCCAGCGGAACCAGCAGCAGCCAATGGCTCTCTACCGCCTCCCGGACAGCTTCTCCCCGCAGCTTGCTGCAGCCTCCCCTCTTCTTTTCCTGTGCTTTTTACTCTGCTGGCAACAATCCTCAGGTGGCCTCGCACCCCCGGCCCCACGCTGCTTCATTTCAGCTGGTGCTGCATGTTGCCCACCACCTGGCATCCACCACACTCTCACCATCAGTCTCAACACTGCTACTGCCCACCTCCATCCTTGTCGCTGGACCACTTTAACAATCTGTCGTCCCTTCCTTTAGCTGTCCACCTGCTACCTCAGCCACAAGGCTGTTGGATGATTTGTCCAAAATGTACAACTGTCATGTGGTGTTTCTGCATGAGACCCTAAAGCTTCCCACTGGCGTAAAGACCAAAGTCAGGGCACATCAGAGCCGCCCTCACCGGAAGCTCCAGCTTCATTTCCTGCCGTGACTGCTTATCCGCTGTCACTAACGACCCCAATCCACGGTCCACATGACTGTAACTTCACAAGAAGTCTCCCAACCCAGAGTGCCTTTTAGCTAATCCTCTGTATTTCCAAATTTAGCCTCAATGTCACCCTCCCTGGGAAGACTTTCGAACCCTTAGTTGGATTTAGGTAGCCACCAGACAGCTGACTTTCTTGTGCTTTTCACACACACATGCTCTTGAGGACAGAATGTTACCTGGCTTTGTATCCCAGACCCTGACCAGTAACTACTTGTTAATAAATTGTGAGGAGCTGAGTCGCTGGTTCTCCACTATAAAAACATAGCTACTCTGCCTTACTACTCCCAAGAACATTAATCCCTTTTAACACTAACATATTTTACTAATCCAGTTTGCCTCTGGTGTGGAATTTTTTTTTTTTTCTTCTTCAGTACCGGGGATTGAATTCAGAACCTTGCACTTGCCAGGCAAACACTTACTCTACTGAGCTATCTGCCTAACCCTAGTGTGGAAATTTTCTGCTTTTTCAAGTTCTTTTTTTTTTTTTGACAATAAGTCATCAGCCTCTTACATGGGAGTTGTTTATTTTTATTTATTTTTTGCAGTACCAGGGATTGAACTCAGGAACCTGCACTTGCCAGGCAAGCGCTTATTCTACTGAGCTATCTCTCTGGCCCTCAAGTTTATTTTTTAAATCATGTAGATTTACTTCTAGTACTCTGGAGATTTTTTTTTTTTTTTTTTTTCTTTTGAGACAGGGTCTCTCTATGCAGTTCAGACTGGCCTTCAGCTCACTTTGGTAGCCCAGGCTGGTCTCGAACTCGCACCAATCCTCCTGCCTCAGCCTCCCACATGCTAGGATTACAGGTGTGAGCCACCACACCCGGCTCTCTGGAGATTTTATTTTTTTACATTTAATTATTATTAATTATTTTATCAAACTCAGGACCTTGTGCTTGTCAGACAGGTGCTTATGTGGCTCAGCTATCTCTCCAGTCCCACATTTAATTTTTTAATCCAACTGAAATTTTCTTAATTTTACTGGCTTTCAATTTTTTATATTAACTTCTATAATTAAACTGGTTATGGGAGATATATTTTCTGAATGTGTTACAACAGACATAATTAGAAGAATACCTGATAACTCGGAATATTAACACTGACCAACTTTCTCACTACCAATTTTCAGATTTGCCAGCTCAAGTATGACTCTATGGCTTTAATCTGAGCAACAGCTAAACATGGTACAGCCCACAGCCAACGATGGCTTTAGCATTTCCATCCACTCCCAATGCCAGGGCTGGGGAGCAAACACAGGGCTTTATGTATGTCAGGCAAGTACTCTGCTACTGAGAAAGATCTTCAGCTCTTTTTTTTTAAATTTTTTTATTTTTTGGTGGCTCTAGGGGATGAAAACCAGGATCATTCTATCATTTAACTGCAGCCCCATCTCTTCTAATTTTTACTTTGAGATAGGACCTTGCTAAGTTGCCCAACCTTGCCTTAAAATTTATAATCTCCTGCTTTAACCTCCCAAGTAGCTGGAATTACAGGTATGTGTCAACACTTCTGGGTCCCAAACATTGATTATTATTATTATTTCCAATCTTTTATTTTATTTGGTACAGGGTCTGATTACACAGATCAGACTCATAGTAACCCTCCTGTCTCAGTCTCCCCAGTGCTGGCAATACAGGTGTGCATCACCATGCCCAATTTTGGTGGCTGGCATGGTGTGCTCTGGGTTCTAGTTTGGCACAGCATGCAGTACTAGGGATCAAACTTAGGTCCTTGTGCTTGCCAAGTACGCTTTTAGACTGCTGAGCTATCTGTACAGCCCCATGCATTTTTAATATATAACTTATAACAGAACATTTACCCAACAGAACATCACCCAACAGAACATCACCCAACAGAAATTTTTCAGATGATAGAAATATTTTGTTTGTAGTGTACAATATAGGAATCACAACCCATACTTGCTAGTGTAGTCTAAAGCCTACTGACATTATCCACAAGCCTGTATAATTTGGATATATTCTAATAAAAATCTTTGATTCATTGTCATGAATTAATAGACACACCCAAAGAATTAAGAGACATATATAGGGCCAGAGAGACAGCTCAGGATGTAAGGGTTGAATCTCTGGCACCACATGCTGTGCTGGCTTTGCCCCTGGGCATGGTGGTGCACATCTGTAATCCCAGCACTGGGAAGGCTGAAAACAGGAGGATCACTATGAATACAAACTGTATAGTAAGATGCTGTACCAAATACATTTTTTAAAAAAGGATATATATATTTCTGTTCAAGGTTTGCCTAGCAAAGATGAGTAAATGAATAAAAAAGAGAGGTAAAATACCAAAGAAAAATTAAACATGGCTTTGATTGTAGAAGGACTGAATAGGCAGACGAAAGGCGATTTGCTATCAAAACCAAGGTATTTTCTGGAACAGCCCACAATAAAATGCAGCTCATTTCAGTGATGGAGCAACACACATGCATCTGCAGTGAGGAATTAAAAGGTATCACCATATATCACAGAGAAATGACTAACATAGGACGAATTCTGCATTACAAATTGCATTTACCTGCAGAGTGCTGAAAAAGTGAGCTGCTTTGGTTTTGAGAGGCCCAAGATACCAGTACCTGAGAAAGACCAAGATAAAAATCTGATTAAAATATCAAAAGAGCTAGCAATGTGATAGATACCATTCATGACAGACAATACATTATGTAGAATTATACCTGCATTAGGACTGCTGCTCTGGAGGCTTGGGGATTATGGCTTAAAATAAATGAGTACTACTGCATTATGGTATGTTTTCAATTTGCATGTCAATGCCATGTCCAACATTATAGAATTAGCAAGTAGAGAGATTCCAGTAGTTCACAGGAGACATGCAGCCAGCGTCTGCTTGAGTCCTTACATTCACCAGTATCAGAACACAGAGCTTTGGTGCTGAAAAGAGTTCATGTTCAGTTGAAAGAGCCATGAGGGAAGGATGCAGAGACCAAGAATGTGGGAGCCACGTAGTCTGATGTGTTACGAGCCACACAACTGAATCCTATATGCCACATCCTCTCACAAATGCACACACATGTGCAAACCAGCATGCTATCACATGAGACAGGTTAGGTAGCTTCCAGTTGACAAGCATTAAATCTGAGAATAAAGATTTAATGTCATGTATCATTAAACACATAAAAGCTACTGGAGAAGAACAGTAGATTCCTTTCTTAAAAATCGTCTCCATTACCAGCCACTCCATCTTAACTACTCCCTATGGATTCTGATAGATATGCATTTATCTAGCTCCTGCTGTGTACATGAAGAAATGCAGAACACAAAATTTCAGCCTTTGTGAGCTTACAATGTGAGGAAATAAGTCCTCCTGAAAATAATAAATGACTATGTAGGTCATGATAAAAACCGACTATTATTGGTAAGAAGAATAACAAAGGGATAGAATATCATTTATGGCTTAAAATCCCTGCAACAGCCAGGCTGGTAAACATGGCACAGAACCACAGTGAGGGCATGGAACTTGAGAAGGAGCAGGGCAGGATGGACTTAAATAATACAGGAATGAAGTCATCTTTGATGAGAAGAGGTACAAAGGTACAGGCAACAGTGAGAACATGGGAGAGAAAGGAAGAAAACCCTAAATACAAGCCACATGATTACATTCTACCTAGAGATGAGCATATATTAAGTTGTGCCTGGAGTACCAGAAGAAAAAGTTTGGATAAAATCCAACAGCAATGGAGAGCCATTCTAAATGATCATGCAGATTAATACTGTAGCAGGGCATGGTGGTGCATGCCTGTAATCCCAGCACTTGGGAGGCTGAGGCAGGAGGATCACTGTGAGCTTGGGACCAGCCTGGGCTACAAAAGTGAGCTCAAGGCCAGTCTGAACTGCATAGTGAGAACCTGTCTCAAAAAGAAAAAAAAAATATTCATACTGTAATGCCATGTGTGTGTGCATTGTGTGTGTGTACACATGTGTGTGCGCACACACACATGTGTAAGCTTATTTCAGAGTTGTTTGGTTTTTCTTTTTTTTTTTTTTTTTTTTCCCAGTTAGCCAAGTAGAAAAATAACTTGACTCCGGCCTTTTCTTTTCTTTTCTTTTCTTTCTTTCTTTCTTTCTTTCAGGTTATTTCTAAGTGATCAGTAGCTTCCTTTCCTCCTTCCAATAGCATTTTTTTTAAACATGATGCTTACAGTCTCTTTATGACCGACCAGAGAATGATTTTTTGTACCACTTTTCTTTTTTCACAGAAAAGAGTGAATCAGTGGCCTTAACTCAGTAGCCAAGGTTTCTGGAACAACCACAAGATTTTGCAACTCATTGTTCAGAATCGATCAAGATACAGCTAGGAGTGTGAGCCAGTCCTATGCTTGCTTGCACTTGATGGTGGATGAACACCTTTTGGACCACAACTTGGCAATGCTTCAGGCAAAGCCAAGCAATTCCTCTCAGTGAGCTGCTGGAATGAGATTGCAGATCAAGCTCAAGGTAATTTTTTGACTCCACATAATCATGGCAAACTTGCAAATGAAAAGATGTGAAATATTGAAGACTGTAGTGTGGAATCTAATGCAGTCATATCTCTCTCTTTTGACATTCCGCTGCCAGGAATTTCATTAGCAGGAATCATAAAGTGAAACAAATACAAGAAAAGTTTCTAGAAAGTAAGTGTGGCAGCCTGGCCTAAAAAGTAGAAGAGGGGCTCCTTGATGAGAGAGCTATGTGTGAGAAGAGTCATAATTCAGGTAAACTCTCCTCAAACTGTACGCTGTAGGATTTAGGAAAAGCAAAGTAAAACCACCACCCGCAGGGAATGAAATAAAGCTCATGCAGTGTCTCCTCAGCTCTACCTCAGGAAGCCTTTGCTTACCCTAACTCTCCACAGTGAATGGAGCTGGCACACCCTCTTCGCAAGCCCAGAGTCTCATTTCATACAATAGATTCTCCAAAAATAAGTCTATTCCCATGCAGGCTACCAATAGCCCTCTAATCAGCAGCGGCATAGGCCCGTTCTTCCATCCCACGGAGCAGCCAGGCATCTGCCTTTCTTCCTTGTTTGTAAAAGGCAGCCTGCGGTCACTCAATCTGCAAGGCCTTCAAAAAGCAGCTCTCAGGAAAGCCTTCCAACTGGGACAATAACAGCTCTGCGAGGCTGAGGCCCAGGTGGGCCTTCTGCTTGGTACCCAGCTAAGCATGCTACTGGAAGACAGGCAGTCCAGCCCCCTTTGGGCTTACATCAACCTAAGCTACACTCACATATTATGCCTAAAACTACACAAGTACCCTTCTCTTTAGCTACTACCAAGCTGGTGCAAGGAAACTCAAACTTTCTACATTGGGGACAGAAACCGTTACCTGACTGTTCCTACACCATTATTCATCCCCAGTTCAATCTCCAGGCCTACTAAGCTTTATTTTTACATTAAAATCTCTCTAAGACAGGAATAGAACAAGATTTTTTTTTTAAAGCATCATCACCCATCAATATAACAATCCTTTACTTGCTAACTTTGACGCCAGCATCTCGGAAGGATCCCCATCGAAGGCCAGTCATTGCAAACACAGGCTGCTCCTTTTCACCCTGGAAATGAAGCACAGTCAGCTTGAATTCATGAGTATGACAACTCAGAACTCGGTGCATGTAAGTAGCCAGCAAGTGTTTATGGTTTATCTTTCATGGAACCAAAATTCTAAAGAGTAAGTTCAAACATTAAAGAGATGAACCCATATGTGCTCAGTAGAAGTGTATGAATAAACTGTACTGTAAAATTAAAGTATTTTTCAGGTCTCATGACTCTAATTGGCAAGGGAAACAAATCACACTTTGGACTGTAAATGACGAACTAGGCTGGTCCTGAGGACGCTCAGTAGTTAGGGCAGCCAGGGGTCCTCCGCTATCACACAGTCATTCAGGGTGAAGACAAATTAAGCCTACTTTCTCTTTAGAAGGCTAAGAACTGGCAGGTAAGACAAGAGTCCTGGCACTCTCGAATGTACCACCTGCATGTCAGAAAGCACAGACAAGCAGGTTACAACAAGTCAGAGTGAGTAGCAACTTGGGTTTATGGTCAAATACTGCATATTAAAATGAGGGTGTTCCTCAATTAAGCAATATTTAGAACAACTATCCCAGAAAGCCCATACTCCTGAGAGCCTATGCTCTAAAATGAACCTTCCTTAAGGTATAAATGTCCTATGTACCACAATTCTGGATGACTGATCTTCTGTAGCTCAGAATAGCAGCTAAAACCCAAGAGCTAAAAACTAACTGTTGGTACCCACTCCACTCTTTTTTTTTATTATTTTTTTTGAATTATTTATTTATTTTTTTCTTGTTTCAGAACATTTGTTTGTTTATTCATCTATTTTCAAGGCCGGCTCAGCCTGCCCTGAGGGCAGGGCTGGCGCAGCATGTGGTGCCAGGGATCGAACTGCGGTCCCTGAAGCCGCCCAAGCTTTCCCAAGCAGGCGCTTTAGACCATTGAGCCATCCCGCCGGGCCCCCCACTGCATTATAAAGAGAACTGCTGCCTAGCATGGTGGTGCACAGCTCCAATCCTAGGACTCCAGGAGGCTGAGAAAGATTGCATATTTGAGCCCACCCTGGGGCAACTTAGTGACTTTAGTATATGTGCTGCTGAAGTGAGCCCTAACTTAGTGACTTTAATAAGATTTTTTTTTTTTTTTTTTTTTTTTTTTTGAGATAGGGTCTTGCTGTAGCTGCTCCTGGACTAACTATATAGCCTAAGCTAGCCTCAAACTTGGAGTAATCCTCCTGCTTCAGCCTCCCGAGTGTGGGGATTACAGGCATGTGCTACAGTGCCTGGCTTGACTCAGTGAGATCTTGTCTCAAATTATAAAATAATGAAGAGCCAGGGCTACAACTCAGTGCAAAGACCCTGAGATCAATTCTACTACTAGGGAAATAAAAGCAGGACAGGATAGAGAGAGGCGAGAATGCAGTGGAAAAGAAAAAAAAAAAAAAAAAAAAAAAAAAAAAAAAAAAAAAAAAAACAAAAACCAGATTGGCTTCCAATTCCATAGCATCATCCCACCAGGACCAGTATAAGCAAACATTAGGACCAGGAGGAAGGGCCTTCGAAGCTCCTAGTTGCTGGCCCAGAAAAAGGATGCTATGTCCTCCCCTTGAAGGAGGGAGACCTCCCCCAAACCACCTGCACTTCCCTTTCTCTGGCACGGAAACCAAGCAAGGAATTCCTGGGGGTTCAGCCACAAATATGAGAAGCCCACAAGTAAAAGAGCCTGAAGCAGGACGCCCTTTGCCATGCATCCACCAAGGCAGCAGCTCTGCTTTCCGCTGTCTCTTCCTCAGCAGCAAGTGGAGAGATGGAGGGAGAGAAGGCAGAGAGCAAAGTACTAAGGGTGGGCAACTCGCTGGCTGCCACGCAAGGGCAGATTGGTCTCCTGAGGCCTGTCGCAAAGTGAGGAAGGCAGGAGGGTGTGGGATCATCTTGACACGGCTCATCCAAGAGTCTGTCTCAGGGCAGTTGCCCCTGCCAGGAGAAAGCCATGTGGGAAGGTTCCAGGCCAGAGGCTGAGGGCAAGAGCTGAAAGGGGTGGAGCTATCCTAGATCACTGGAGTCAGAAAAACTACATGGGAACCTGAAGTCAGCCAGCCAGCCCCAGGGGATCAGCAACAAGAGGGAGCCAAAGTAGTTCCTATCTAATCCTGCTTCTATGTGTCAATAATAGAGAAGCTAGAAATAACAGAAAGGGGACAAAGACAGAAGAAACAGACACAGTAGTACCTCAGTTCACCGATGCTTTTCATTTGCAAACTCTGCATCCCCTGAGGCACACAACTGTAGCCATTCTTCCTACACAAACACAAGGTGGTCACCTTTTCCAAAACTGCAGGATAAACTCAGTTCCTAAACTGAGGAGATGCTGTATTCCAAAGATGCCAGAGGACCTGGCAGGATGGCTCAGTGGTCTAAAGCGCCTGCTTGGGAAGCTTGGGTGGCTTCAGGGACCACGGTTCAATCCCCGGCACCACATGCTGCGCCAGCCCTGCCCTTGGGGCGGGCTGAGCCAGCCATAAATATGAGTGAATAAACAAAGATTCTGAAACAAGAAAAAAAGTAAATAAATAAATAAATAAAATTCTTTTAAAAATTAAAAAAAAAAGATGCCAGAGGGGAGGTAACTGCTAATTAACAGGAAGAGAAGATCCTGTTGACCTAATGACATTTCAACAGGTTGACCTGAGCCCTGACTTCTGAGCAATCCAGCCGAGGACAAAGACATGTCAAGGATGGGGCTGTAGTTGGCCTTGAAGACTTGGGGATGACTCTGGCTTTTGTTCAGGGGCAAAAAAGCCACTGAAGGGCTTCGTGAAGAAAGGTGACATACACAGAAAGGTGACATGCTCTAACTTGTGGCCGGGCCAGATGATGGGATACAGACCACAGGGAGACAAGGGCAGAAGGAAAGATTGTAGGCAGAGGACACTATTGCCCTCCAGACACAGGATAGAGGGGACCCATCCTGGAGCCCTTGTTCCCCAGGAACAAGAAGGGAATGGTATGAAGACAAGCTAGACTTGGTATATATTTTGCAGATGGAACCCCCAGGTTTCTTACCTAGGTGACCATGGAGAATCATACATGACGCCAACATTTTTGTATCCTAAGTGGTGGTTTTATCAAAGTATAATGGCTGTTTAAAGACCACATTAAAAAAATAAATAAATAAAGATCACATTATTTCCTAAGAATGTTATGTGCCAATCACTAATGATTTTTTTTTTTTTTTTTTTTTTTTTTTTTTTTTTTTTTTTTTTTTTTTTTTTTGAGGCAGGGTCTCGCTATGCAGTTCAGGCTAGCCTTGAGCTCACTTTTGTAGCCCAGGCTGGTCTCGAACTCACACCGATCCTCCTACCTCAGCCTCCCGAGTGCTGGGATTACAGGCGTGCGCCACCACGCCCGGCATCAATCACTAATGATTTATGAAACAGCACAGTAACAAAGGACAGTGAAAACCCTCACACACGACTAAAGTGATCTTAGAGTGATTTATACACCATACACTGGCTTGATACTCAGACCTGCCTGTGTGATCCCCTCAACTGTCTCACGTTACCACTGTTATGTCCTTGCCTTTTAACCCAGTGACTGGCAATGTACAGTAAGTAAAATTTACTTCAAATAAAAAAATCCTAGTCATAAACTATGTGCTAGAATTTCTGGAAGAACTTACATGGTTCCACACTATCTTTTCTCAGTAAAATTCCACAACAATCACCTCTCAAGTTTCTGAAGACAAATATGCTTCATTCCTGTGACCCAACCAAGTGTCCTCAAAGCCTGCCCTACACCAAGCTCAGGACTGGGGACAGGGATGCACAATAACGGCTTCTCACCTCAGAATGCCCACATGGCTCAGCCCACATGACCAAAACTCCTCATAACCCCATAGACACAAGGCTACCGAACTCTCACTACTGCTCCTCAGCCTTCCCCTTAATTCTGCACGGAGAATGGAATAAAACACTGAATCTAGACTCTGTATAACTAAAGTCCCACTTAACAAAATTACTAACTTGGCTAAACCATGTGGAAAGTTTACATGCACCAGGCTTCTTACTTATATTAAGCTAATCATTTGTTCTTTCTTTTGGCTAGCTCAGCCCTTCCTGAGGGCAGGGCTGGCATGGCATGTGGTACCAGGGATTGAACTGTGATCCCCCACACCTGCTTAAGCTTGCCTAAGCAAATGCTTTAGACAGCTAAGCTATCTTTCCAGCCCATCATCTGTTCATTTTTTTCCCCATGGGATAGCAAGAACAAACAGTAGTACAAATCAGGGGCTAGAGTAAAAATATCTTCAAGTGCTGGCATTGTGGCACATGAGCTGGGAGGGTCACCCTGAGTTCAAGACCAACCTGGACTATATAATAAGAGCTTGTCCTCCATGAACTAATAATAATAACTCTTCAAGGAGCTCAGAGTGTAGGGAGTGCTAGACACAGTTCAAATATCAGAGGGCTACGAAGAGTAACTGAAAAATATAAGCAGATGCATCAGTGTAATAATGGGTGGAGCAGTGACATCAAGGAAAATAAGCTAAACTCTAAAACATAAGCAAGTTTATGTGTTTACATTATTTTTAAGATGACAAATAATAAATCAAGCCTATCAACATACCATGTCACTCATTCTTTTGTGTAAGACTTTAAAGCTCAGTCTGTTAGGCTGAAACAGTATTTTTTTTTTATTATGGATCATAATCACTTTACTGTGCAATCTGATCTCAAAAGTTTATCTCTTTTCTCCAACTGCCACTTTGTGTCTTTTAACATTTCAACATTTAAAACACAAAGGACCTAGCTGAGCCTGGTGGCTCAGACCTGCAGTCCCTGCACTGTGGGAGCCCCGAGCAGCAAGGCTGCAAATTCAAGATTAGCCTGGGTAACAATGCAACTTGGTGAGATCCTGCCTCAAAATAAACATTAGGAAGGGTTTAGGCTATAGCTTAGTGCAAAAGCTTGGGTTCAAATGGGCAAAACAGTCAGCCAGCCACAGACAGACAGACAGACCGACCGACCGACTGACCAACCGACCAACAGAGGAATGAAAGACCTCAATTGGGAGAGGCTGGGAAAGGACTGGAAAAAACGAAGACACTGTAGCCCAGGGAACAGATGCCACACAGAGCCTGTTGCATCTTCAGCAGCATTTCCCACACTGCCTGAGAGGCTAGTGTTACTTCACATGATGACAAAGAGACAATGACAGAAACTTCCATGGTGAGACAAGCTGGGAGACACCTAGATTATTTGGTCTCCAACAAGTTCTATATTTAACTGCATTTCTTCTTTAGTATGTCAATGTACATAAGCGAATTTGCAGAAGGAGAAGCATGGTGTATAGTTTTCCTGAGTTGTTAACTGTCATTTCTTCTCTGGAAGGACTTCCCTAAGTGACAAAATACTCAGGGACCCATGGTTCTAGAGCCTAGAGGGTGTTGTGGAAGGAAGGGATCAGGGAACTATGGACTTCAGACTTCCACACTGGTGCCCTCACATGTGGGGACAAGAAATCTCAGGAATATTCCATGAGGGTTGACAGGAAAGGCTTGTAATCTTGAGGTTCTACACATGTGAGCTACTATGCCCTAGAAAAGAGTGAGGAGGCCAGGGTGATAGCTCAATGGCATATGGCCTGCCTGGCCAGCAGAAGGTCCCAAGTTGGATCCCTGGTGCCTCAAAGTCAAACAAACAAACCAAAAAAAAAAAAAAAAAAAAAAGAGTGAGGCTGGCTCTGGAGAGTAGGGGATGTGCACAAAAGTTCTTGAAAAAACCCAATCAAGAAGCAGATGGAGGAGCTGGGGATTTGGCTCAGCGGTAGAATGCTTGCTTAGCTAGCTGGAAGCCCTGGGTTTGGTCCTCGGCACCCCCCCCAAAAAAAGAATAAAACTCCTGTAAAAAACAGTTCCACCAAAAAAAAAATCAATAAAATGACAAAAGACCAAAAACAAACAAGGTAACAAGAAGCAGATGGAGTGGGGGCCGAGAGATAGCTCAGTAGAATAAGTGCTTGCCTGGCAAGCACAAGATCCTGAGCTCAATTCCTGGTACCACCAAAAAAAAAAAAAAAAAAAAAAAATTGGCATAGAGCTATCAGGGTTCAGAAGATGCTGCATAAGTAGTAGGTGGAGAAATTATTAAATAATTTTGAGATTGTTTGTATTATGTGTTTTCCACCAGCTTTTTGTTCAATGGCTTTCATATCAACTGTGACTTGAGTCATCAAAATGATGACTGCAAAATGGGGATGTTTTTATTCTGTCACTTCTTCAGTCATCAGTCAACTAGTTCTGTGGAGCTGGGAAGCCTTTGCTTCTTACTGCATTGCTATTCTTGATATCTAAGCTGACCCCCATCACGCCGGCTCTTACGCTCTTCTGTGAAGTCAGCACCAATACCTAAGGATGTCTTTGCCTTGTTTTCCTTTTACCTCTGAAAACCACCCCTTCACAGAGTCCTGGCTACTTTTCAGAAGGGAGCAGCTTTGAAAGACCAAAATCTGGATGTGGGGTGCACACACGCCTGTGGGACACCACTGCCTCTGAGCCCTTTCGGTTCGCATAGCCAGCACGTGTATTTCTAAAAGAACTCATGAGTTCCTCTGCAGATCAGTAAGAACACATCAGACAACCCATAGAGAAATGTGAAGCTCAATTCTCACCTAGGACATAGGAAGCTACAGAAAAACCTCTTTCCACACACACTAAAAAGAAAAGCATAATCTACAAAACACCATACTTTATGAAGCCAGTCAGAGAGCTGACACACAGACCACCAAGTGATCTAAATTCCTAAGAAAGACAGGACATGAGAAAGGTTTCACTTTTGGTAGGATCTGAAGAAAGTTGGCAGCTAACATACACAAAGGTAAGACAAAACCAGCCACTGTCTTAAGTACTTTATGAGCTCTTACAACAACCAGAGGAGGTAGACGAGTGATCTATCTGTGGCCCAAAGGCAGCCAACTGTCACGGTTTGTGTGTAGGTGTGCCCTAAAGCCTCATGTAGTCATGGGAAGGGCTTCTAGAGTTTCTGATTAATTCACGATCCAACGGTAGGATCATGGGCGTGAGTGCCCACCCTGGAGCAGACAGCCTGAATGCAATAAAAGGGAAGGAGAGGGGCCTGCTCTCTGCTGCTGCTCCTCTCTTTTTGTGCTTGCTGTTTTGCTGTCTTCCTGCAGCCATGAACTGCTGCCCTCCACCATCTGCCACCCTGCTGTGTAGCCAGCAGAATATGGACTGAAACCTCCACAAACTGTGAGCTAAATAAATCTTTCCCTCTTTCATTTTGGGTGTTGGGTACTTTGTCCCAAGCAATGAGAGAAAAATAACTGAAACACCATACTTCTCTATTAGAAAAAGACATAAAAGAATAAAGCTACGCTTTCAGCCCTTATGTTATTCTGAGATAGGGTCTCACACTAAATTGTGAACCTTCTGGCTCAATCTCCAGAGTAGCCAAAGTGATAGCAGGAGTCATCATGCCTAAGAAACAAAGAGATTGAGATAAGGCCTAAAAGTGACACACCCCAGTGGAGCATCATACACTCAGCACAACTGCACAGTGCACTTAAAAGGCTAAGAAGGGAAATTTTATGATGCATGATCTTTTGTCAAATTTTTGTACTTTTTATTGGTAGCACTGGGGACTGAATACAGGGCTTCATGCATGCTACACAAGCTCTCTGCTAATGAGCTACATCCCCAGCCCCTAACATAATTGTTTAAAGTAGGATCCTAAGCATATTAATTATTGATAAGAAACAGAATCAACAGGTAAACTTTCTTCTCTAGGAACAAATATCTGGGACAGGAAGGGAAGAAGGACAGTTGTGTGAACTAAATTGCATTTAAATGGCTACACTGAACACGTGTGTGTATGACTGGGATCATTTTTCTAGAAATCTGAAGAAGAGACCTCACCTTGATCTGCAGGACATCAAGTGGAATGGTCTCTCCCTTCACGATGGCGAGTGTGGCATCTGTAATATGTCTAGAGGGGAACAAAACAGAAGGGAGCACATCACAGAAAGAAGAGACACCTCCCCGCTGTACATGCTCTGGCCCAGAACGCTAGGAGTCAGGTCAGGAAGAAGACAGTCTTCCCAAAATAGTCAGAGAACACACACGAGTAGAAAAGAATTACCTCAAGAAATATGGTAGAAGGCACTGATATGGACCCAAGGCTTTTGCAAAAGAAAAGTTTATATAAAACATGAGTCACTTATTTAACATGTATTGCGTCTCTCCATTGGGCCTGACTCATATTTATCATTGGAAAATAGAATACTTACATACATGATAAGAACATCTTTCATTCATTGTATGAAATGCAGACACTTCAAAAAGCAATGTTTCTTTTCATTCTAGCAGTCAGAAGGTAACTAAAGGACAGGACTTACTGCTTTCATAGCAAAACATAATCCACAACTCAGAACATGTTTCTGTTACTTCCAAGATTACCAGGATGTGTGGCATTTTCACTGTTGATTCATTTGCTCAGTCTTGACATTATTCTGATATACAATTTCAGAAACTTTTGACAAGTCCACATGTAAAATAGTATGGATCAAAACACCCAGTCTAGTGACATCCATCCAGGGCCTGTGAAGAGACACGAGGCCTTACAAGCAGCTGTAGAGTTTGTACGTCAGTTAGAGCTGAGGTTAGATGCATGTAAACACAAGCTGTGTTGACGAAAGAGAGACACGTGGGACATCACATATCTCCTGGTGGATGTAGACATCACCACATGGGATTTTTGCCAAAAGCTATAAAGCTGAGTTGGTCACAGATTTCTATTCTAGATATTCTGAAGATACGAGGTGTAGAAATATACCAAAGAAGCACCAAGCCAACACATGGCTGCACAATGGAGCCCCTGCTCTCAGAGAGAACCAGATCCACATCCAGCCCCGCCTCACACAGCCCACCCGCCCCTCCCGTGACCACTGCAGCCTCTGCCAGGCTGGCTACTTCCACCCTTTGGCTCTTGCCTGAGGGATCCCCTTCTTGCAGAGCCCCAGCCCAGCTAGCCCAGAGGAGTTTCTTCCCTGTGACACATTCTCTGCCACCACACCCTTTGCAGCCTTTCATGGGTCACAGATTATGCTACTTTTTTCTTTATTATCTGTTTCTTCCTGGAGACTGTAAGTTCCATAAGATTAGTGACAGTTTACATTTACTGACCAATGCAAAATGTAGACCTGGTACAGTGTGAGGCACATAATCAGCACTTGATATTTGCTGAATTACTTTTTCTACAGACATGCAAGCATATAAATGAAAAATAGTCCTATCAACCCCTCTATGTTCCTCATACAGCTTTGATAATTATCAACTCACAGCCAACTTTACTTCCTCTATACGCCCCATTCGTCCATGAACGTATACCAACTGAAGTGAATTTCAGACAAAATGTTAATTCACTTATATCTCAACATATATTTAGCTATGTGCAAATCTCCCTAATTAACATATATATATATATATATATATATATATATACACACACGTACATAATTAGTCTCTTGCTCAAATCAAGAACCAAATAAGACGTGCACATTACAATTAACTTATGGCTCAAGTTTTTCCTATTCTATGAGTACCCTCTTATTTCATTTTCCAATTTAAAGAAAAAGTTCTGACTGAATTTCATGAGGGTTTGGATTTTACTGATTGTAACCCTACAAGAGTAATATATATTTCTATACCTTGTATCTTCAGAATATCTAGCATAGAAATCTGTGACCAACTTAGCTTTACAGTTTTTGGCAAAAATCCCATGTGATGCTGTCTACATCCACCAGGAGATATGTGATGTCCCACGTGTCTCTCTTTCATCAAGGTGGTCCTGCTGAACATCCTTGCTTCACTGAACACTCTCATCTTTGACAAAGCAGCCAAACACACACTGAAGCAAAGACAACTTAACAAATGCCCTGGGAAAACTGCTGTTCACATGCAGAAGATTCAATCAATATCATACTTTTTTTTGAGACAGTTTCACTATGCAGTACAGGCTGGCCTTGAACTCATTAGGTATCCTAGGCTGTCCTCAAACTCTCAGCGATCCTCCTGCCTCAGCCTCCCAAGTGCTAGGATTACAGGTGTGTGACACTATGCCTGGCACAACATCCTATCTTTCACTATGTACTACCCCAAAATTAAAATGGATCAAAGATCTAAATGCTAAAACAGAAACAGTCTGTTGGAAGATAAAACTGGTAAAACTCTTGAAAACATAGGTGTAGGGAAAGACTTTCTAAACAGAAACCCAAATGTACCAGAAATATTATCAAGAGTCAGCCTGGGAAGTACAAGGTGCTGAGTTTGATCCCTGGTACTGGGGGGGTAAAAAAAAAAAAATCAACAAATGGGATCATAAATATAAATGCTTCTATACCACAAAGAAAGCAATCAACAGAAGAAAGGAATCTACAGAATGGGGAAAAATGTGCCAGCTACTCCTCGGATGGAAGGCTAACATCCCGAATATACTACAGTTAAAAAAAAAAAAAATACAACTTCTCCAATGTGAAAGACCCAATCGAAAAATAGGCAACTAAATGAATACATCCTTCTTAGAGGAAGTACAAATGGCTGATGAAGCCATGAATACAGGCTCAACATCTCTGGCCCTCAGAGAAATGTGAACTGAAATAGCACCAGGATCCCATCTTACTCCAGGAAGAACGGCTGCCATGAAATCAGATGGTAACAAGCGCTAGCAAGGCTGTCGGGGAAAAGGAACCTCCTACATTGTTGGTGGGAATGTAGATTAGTACAACCAGTATGGAAATCTGAATGCAGATTCCTCACAAAATGAAACTAGACATTCCACTTGGCCCAACTAGTGCCCTTCTAGGTACCACACCGCTGCGTTTATAGTAGTACAACTCATAATAGCTAAATCATGGACGTGGCCCATATGCCCACCAACAGATGAACTCGTAAAGAAAATGCAGTATTTATTCTGCCACACAAGGATAGACTTGCATCATTTATAAGGAAATGGCTATGCCTGGAGACCACATTAAGTGAAATAAATCAGATCTAGGAATGTAATTATCATGCCTTCTCTGATGTGAGATACCCAAAATGTAAAGAAAGAGCAAAATAAAGGATAGATGACAGGAAAAAGGGAGATAGATCTTCTGCGAAAGGATAGGATGCCTAGAGCCGAAGGGAGGGTGAAAGACAGGGGACAAAGGATTATAATTTGTTCCCACTGCCCCTGAGGAAGCTAATCACTATGTACTAGAAACATGTAGTCATAAAAAACAAAAGCTGAAAAAATACATATATTAAATTGAAAACAAAGAAAATCCTCTTTCTTCAATTGAATGTTTTAATTCATGGATTACAAACAGATCATCTTTTAATGGTATAGTTTCATCTAATTTATTATCTGACCTATAAAGAGCTTTTCCTCCTTAATAATCTGGATATCCTGCAGTATGGATCATATTTAAAAAGCCAAGATAAATTCTTAATTTATACACTTTTGTCTTATCAATTTTCAAAATAACTAACTCCTTAGTTACACAAAAGTGAGTATTTTAGTTTACTTTCATTTTCTAACATTGCTATCAAATTACTCATAGGTACAAACTTAATATTTTAATGCCAGGGACTTGCCAGGTAGCTATGTTGGTTAAAGCACAGCATTCAGCAAAGTCTCTCAGGTGCCAGGGACCTCGGTTTGATCTCCACCCCCACATGGAGCATGAGACCTGCCCTTAACGCAGCCTCAGCCAGTCCAAAAAAAAAGCCTTATAGTTACACTGGAGACACCTTAAGAGTTCCTCCTCAGGAACTTAGGAATTCTGGCTACTTAAGCCAAAATTACCTAATTTTGAAAGGACTATTTTAAATTTTTGGCTTACTTTTATTAAAGTCTTTTTAAAAAAGAAAGATCTGTTAAGTTCACAGCAGAATTTAAAGGTCGGAGAGGCCCCCCACCCTGGTGCCCACACCTACATAACCTCACTCACCCATTATCAGTAACCCCCACCGAAAGGTTGGCACATCCATCACCACTGATGAAACTACTACAGATACATCACTACCCATAGTCCACACTTATTAGGGCTGTATTCTGTGGGGTTAACAAATGCATGACAACACATATCTACCACCAAAGCACAGGCACAGTATTTTCACTGTCCATAGAACCTCTCAGCTCTTTCCATTCCTAGCTTCCCAAACCCTGGCAACTGGCTATCCTTTCGATATCTCCATAGTCTTCCTGGTCTAGATTTAAGCAGCTGGAATCACACGTCATGCCACCTCTTCTGATTGGCTTCCTTCCCTCAATAATATGCACTAGTGTCCCCTGCTTTTTCACAGCCTGATAGCTCATTTCTTTTCAGCTTTGAATAACATTCCATCATCTGCATGTACCAGTTTAGCGATCCATTCACCTCCTGCTGTTCTTTGATGTCTGGTCGGGCTATGCCTTGCAAGAGAAGGATACACCCGTCTAGGTCATCAAGGGTGTAGGCAGACAGGCAGAGAGCTGTTATCCCACCCCTTTCTTATCCCTCTAGTGTCCAGTATCTGCAAGATGTCCTCTTCCATTATTGACATTGCCCATTTGTTTCCTCTTTAGTTTTTTCTAATTTATCCTGATAAAGCTCTATTGATCTTATCAATCTTTTTGAAGAACAGCTTATAGTTTTGTTATTTTTTTTATTATGTTCCTATTTTCAATTTTGTTAATTTGCTATTTCTTTTCTTCTGCTCACTTAAGATTTATCTTGTTCTTTTTTTTTTGTTTGTTTGTTTTTTTTTTTTTGTGGGACCAGGGTTCGAACTCATGACCTTGCACTTGCCCAGCAGGCACTTGTGCCTCGGAGCTATCTCCCCAGCTTCAATTTATCTTGTTCTTATTCCCTAGGGTAGACACTTAAGTTACTGATCTGTATTTTCTAATATGTATATTTAACTTTTTTTTTTGAGACAAATTCCTGATAGGCAGTTAAGGCTGGCCTCCAACTTGCAGTGATCCTCCCGCCTCAGTCTCCTGAATGCTGGGATTATAGGCATGCACCACCACTCTCAGCTGTCAACTTCCTCCTAAGCCTCAGATTGATTGCATTCCACAAATTTTGTTAAGTTGTGCTTTCATTTTACTGATGCAGGAGGATCATAAGTTTGAGTCCAACTTACTGAGACCCTGTCTCAAAATTAAAAAAAAAAAATGAGCTGGGGATGTAGCTTAATGTTACTGTCCTCAAATTCAATCTACAGTACTGAGAAGAAGGGAAGGGGGAAAAAAAAAAAGAAAAAACAAAGAAGGGAAGGAAAAAGAAGGGAAAGGAGAGGGGAGGGGGGAAGAAGAGGAGGGGAGAAGGAGGGAAGGACAGATGAGATAAGACATCTTTCCAACTCACCTTTTCTCTCTTAAAATCACTTTGAGATCCCTTCATTTTACTCAGTGTATCTGTAGATCAGTTTCTTGGTTTTTGCTGGGCGGTACTGCATCATGTACCTACATGTTTAGCCAGACCATTTATCCATTCACCAACTGATGGGCACTGGCCCTGTTCTGAGTTTCTGGAATAAAGCATCTCTGTACGTTTGCATGCTCATGTCTGGGCTTCTGCATGGGCACATCTTCATTTCCTTTTTAGTAAATATCCAGAGGTGTGATTACCACTGCACTTTATGAGGAAATACCACACCGTGTCCCATGGTGGACGCCCTAGAATCTGGCACCCATGCAGGCAATACGTGTGTTCTAGCAACTGCTTACGCCTGTCAGCACTTCCTGCTGCGTTGTCTCCAGCGCTGCGACCTTGGTTCGAGCATTCTAGTAAGAGGCGGGGTCCTGCCCACTGTGCATTTGATTTGCATTTCCCTAATAACTGAAGGTCTTCATCTCCATCTTACTTATGAGTCTATGATTCATCTCATGTTAATTTTTAGATATACTTTGAGGTATGTGTTCACGTTTTCTGCTTTTCTTTTCTGTTTTTTACACTTCTGTCACTGTCCTAACACCATCTGTTGACAAAAACTTTCTCCATAGAGCTGCTTGGGGCCTCTGTTGAAAATCAATAGTCCATATACAAACGGGTCTAATCTAGTTCTGGGCCCTTTCTCTTATTGACCTCTGTCTCTCTTCTTTTGCCAACAGCACAACATCCTGACCACTATAGCCACAGTGAGTCTCAGACTCAGACAAGGCACAGTTCTCTAACTTTGCTATGCTTTTTCAAAGTTATTTTGGCTATTCTCATTTATTTTTTCACACAAAACTTCCAAGAATTAGTTAATTACTTGTAGAATACAAGTCTTCTGGAACTGTGGGTGTCTGTTGACTTTATAATCTGGAAGGAAGCCTGTAATTCAACTCTGGAGAGGCTAAAATAGGAGGATCAGTATGAGTCTGAACTGCATAATGAGATACGGCACCAAATAAATACATTTTAAAAAAGAATTTGGAGTGAAGCAGCTATCTTAGTACTGCATTATGCACTCCATAAATATAGATATTTTTCTACTTATTGAGGTTTTCTTAGCTCTTTTTTTTTGTACAAGTAAAAAGTACATTCAAACAAAAATATATAAAGATAGCATAGTGAACAGTACTTTGATTTTTGTAAAGTGCATATATCTATGATTTCTTCAACAACAATTCATTGAATCTGTGCAGAAAATAAGTTGATATTTGAGAAATAAACTTTGCATTTTATTACTTTTTTCTTATCTCTTTAATGATGTATGCATTTCAGCATATTAATTTTATATGTTTTATTACTTATCCCGAAGTATGAAATTTTCTTTCTTTCTTTCTTTCTTTCTTTTTTTTTTTTTTTTTTTTTGAGACAGGGTCTTGCTGTGCAGTTCAGGCTGGCCTTGGACTCACTTTTATAGCACAGGCTGGTCTCGAACTTACACCAATCCTCCTGCCTCAGCCTCCTGAGTGCTGGAATTACAAGCATGCCCCACCACGCCCAGCAGTATGAAATATTTTTGGAAGATCTTAGCAATGTTAACATCTTACTGCCTTATTGTCACATAGTTCTACTTTAGAATACAGTAACTATTATTAATAAAGTAAAATAATTATCAAGTCCAAGTTTAAGTACAACTAGAGGACTGCAGTCATTTAGTGACTAATTTCCATTAAAACCAAAAAAGAGTAGTTTCTCATATAATATGGCCCCTGCTTGTCTACTGTTCCATGTGGAGACTCAGCTAATGTTACAACATTGATAGGAAGAGTCAGCTTTTCATGCAGCTGATGGAAACCGAGAGAGAAAGAGACAGACAGACAGACAGACAGACAGACAGACAGACAGACAGACAGAGAGAATTCTAGGTAAAGCAATTAGCAGGAGAATAGAGTAACCTGCTTTACTTCTGTTCTAACTATAGAATCTGGAATTGGTAACTATACATCATCCTATATTGTTGGTTACTTTTCCCCCCAAATGAATTTTCAGTAAATAGGAATCTTCAACCTTATATATTTAACCAGTCCTTGTTTCTGTTTTTTATGTAGTTTTCTGAAGGCAGAACAATTAATTGTACATTTGATAAACACACATGAAAAAAGAGGTTCAGAGAGAGACCCTGGCAGACGAGCAAACATAGGCTAGACAAAAAATGGTTTCTGTCTAACTGCACAAATAGGCCCTCTCCGCCTTATAAGCTGCTTGAGTAAAGAGGGTGTATCTATGGATTCGCAAAGAGAAATCCCACATCTAAAATCTGTGTGACAAAACAGAAAAAGAAAAAGAAAAATAAATAAATCTATGTGACTCTCCAGGTCTTCCCACCATGGCATTCAGATTTAAAATATTAACACGTCATATGCCTCAATTTAGTTGTAACAAAGCTTGGTACCATTTAAGGAACTTTAAAATCTCCCAAATGTACTGCTAAATGCTTGAATTGAATTCTGGGCTCCCTAATAAGCAAGCTGAATCTATTACACTTTTTCATATTTTTCAAGGAACTTGCTTTTTATTCCATTTTTCCCTCAATACAGATGCTACCTGGGAAACAGGAACCAGTTTTCGAAATGAGACCCAGTTTAGAAGAAAGCCAGCCATGTGCTCAAAAGCTTAAAATCCTAACATGCGGTGCGTCCACTGAACAGTCCCAGCATCCTGGCAAGTTTAGTATGCACCTTTGAGACACTGACCTTAGAAAAAGACTGCAACTGGAAGCCTTTTCATATATTGAATTGTTTCCTTAAATTGCTTGGTAAAGGACAACTAAAATGCAACCTTATATTTATCATTCTCCCACAATAATGGAACATTCTAAATAAAGCAGTGGTGTAGCATGGAACAGCCTTTTTAGGACTATTTGCCTGTAACACTGCAAATTCTAAGAAAAAGATTCTTTTTGGTACAAAACAAATGGTACCAAGAGTCTTTTTAAAAATCTATTTATGGGGGCCCAGAGGGATGGCTCAGTGGTCTAAAGCACATGCTTGGGAAAGCTTGGGTGGCTTCAGGGACCGTGGTTCAATCCCCGGCACCACATGCTGCGCCAGCCATAAAAGTGAGTGAATAAACAAACAAAGGTTCTGAAACAAGAAAAAAATAAATAAATAAAATAAAAAATTCTTAAAAAAAAAAAAAAAGTAAAAATCTATTTATGTATTTGGTACAGGGTCTCATTACACAGCTCGGATTTGAAAGAATCCTGTTTTCAGCTTGTCCAGCGCGGGGATTATAGGCATGCACTACCACATCGTCCCTGGGCAGGGCCTGCATGGTGTGTGGTGCCAGGATGAAATCCCAGTCCCTGCGATTGCCTAAGCAGGCGCTTAGTATGCCGAGCTATCTTGCCAGCCTTGGTATGAATAGTCTCCATAGCAGTGCAAAAAGCAAACTCTTGCTCTTTTTAAATAGCCCTAGGCAGGCTGGGGAGAAGCTCAGTGGGGTAAGTGCTTGCCTGGCAAGCACAAGATCCTGAGTTCAATCCCTGGTACAAAAATTAGCTAAATAGCCCTAGGCAACTGCCAGGTTAAGAGGTCTACAAAATTCTCAACCCAGGGCGGAGTTCACTGATTACTTAAGAACCTTGGGACATGCTTATAAATTAAATTTTATAAATCTTTGAATTATAAATGAAACCGTAACAGCAGTAATTCAACAACAGGAGAAAATCAGCTCCCTCACAAAATGAAATGACACCTCAGCTCCCAAGGGCCACCAAGGCAGAAATTGGCTTTGGACAGGGAGGGCTTCTCCAAGGAAGGTGGTGCAGCTCCAGCCACAGACACACGTCATGGGGAAACGTTGCCTAAAGCCAAATCTCTATTGTCACAGGAGAAAGCAAGAGAAATCCAAGTTCACTAATGAAACCAAAACTTGAATTGTGCTTCTCTAGATAAGCAAAAATGTAATTCATTTGTCATTACCTGCTTATTGTTTCTCAAAACTTCTCAACTGGATCTGGCATAAGGTGCATATCTGTAATCCCAGCTACCTAGGAGCCTGAGGTAGGAGGATGGCCACTTAGAAGCCAGCATGGACAACTCAGCAAGACACTGCCTCAAACAAAATTTAAAAGGGGCTGGGGTCAGTGGCAGAGCAAGTGTAAGGCCTTGAGTTCGATCCCAAAACAAAAGGAACAAAACAGCAATTTGAAATGGTCTCTTATCTTTACTAGGTCTCCGGAAGAGCTGATTCTTCCATTTTTTTTTTTTTTTGTACCAGGGATTGAACTCAGGACCGTGTGCTTGCTAGGCAGGCACTTAAGCTGCTGAGCTATCTTCACGGCCCCCAGGAAGAGCTAATGATAACCATTATATTCAAGTGTGACACATGAGAAAAAATGGGATAAAGCCCTGCTATGTATCTACACACATGCCTAGTTGTATCTGATCCATAGACCAAGACTTTTACATCATATATGCACTGCTAAAGGGGCATGCAAGCCTTTTGTGTAATATACAGAATTATTAAAAGCTAACTTCTAAAATTACAACAAATCTACAAACATAATCAAAGAATTCCAAACATCCCCCCAAAAAGCCTTAACCAAAACAAAATTATTTGAATATTACTGATACTAGACAGTTACAGCTAGAAAAGTGGTGAGAAATTGCTAAGTTTACTCAAGAAATATTTACTAACTTTTTCCAATGTGTCATAAGACCCGTATTAAAGATAAAGTAACGATCTCTCAGATGTTGCTGTTTGCTTAGGTCTTTCTTGACAACCACTTGCTCAAGGTTATCAATCACTCTGAAATCCGACATCACTATCCTGAAGAGACCAGGCTTAGTTTGCACTTGCATGAAAAAGGAACACCAGAAGCAATCTGCTAGACACCTGAAGACATTATTATACGTACATCAATTTAATTTGGATGTCAGGGCTATCCTGCTTTCCCTGTTTGCTGTATCCATACTGCCTACCTCATCAGCCATTCCCAAAAGGATCACACCATACTTAGTTATCTGAGCTCTTTCTATTATCCAAATAAGGAAGCCAAGGTTATGGGTTTGGTCCCTACAAGAAAATAGCTATTTGTCATCTTGTACACGTAAAGCAAAACAAATGATCTGTACAAATCTGCCTTCCCAAAACAGTTTTCTTACAAAGCAAAAGCACACAGTCTGTGTCAGAGGCAGCATCTTCATAACTGACAGAGCACATAAAATATTCATCTCTGTAGGTGGCTTAGGGACTTAACTATTAGAACAGCACAGTGCCACAGCCAACTGGGGAACTTCCCAGTGAACTCAGAATGGCACCTTGATATTGGCCCTCCCTCCAGTTATCTGAAGTTTCAAGTTAGCAAAACAAAACATAGCACACATGTGAATTTTCCCTCCTGGGCTCGCTCGCCCACAAAGGCTAAAATGCCACAGTGACAACTTACTGGACTTTGTTTCCATGTTCAGCATACAGGGCATGGCTCAAAGTACTGGTCTGTCCCAGTGGGATAAATCCAATGGGAATCTTACTGAAGGTAGCCTGGGCAAAAGAGAGGAAAGTTTGGCTGTTAGCGTTAGAAACCAGTCATACTGAGGACACATAGGACAAAGTAAGTGGCCCCCCTCTGCCTCCGTCACCTTCCTGCATCTGTAGACGGGTAATTAAAGACTATTAAGTCAGCAGTTTCTAAAATGAAGCTGTCAAGAAACCAAGACAATGTGGAATTTGGAAGAAATATATGGTCTTGTTAATAAAAACTCAGAGAAATCAGTTTAGGGTAAGGAGTGTCTTATGAACAGAAATGCACTATTGTGACAGACTACATTAGCATGCTATTTTTAAAAGTTGCAGATAGGGGTTTGAGAGATAGCTCAGTGGAATAAGTGCTTGCCTGGCAAACACAAGGTCCTGAGTTTGAACTCTGGTACCACCAAAAAAAAAAGTTGCAGATAAAATACAAATAAAAACATCTACCATTGGAACAAGTGTCCAATGACAAGTAAAAGTATTTTACCAATTATCTCAAGTATAAATAAAATAAAGAGAACAAGAAAATTCAAGTAGCAGCAAGAGATGGCACAGCAATGGACTTAATTAAGTGCCACAAATACAATAGACACTTTAAGCTTTCTAAACACTATTTTGAATGCAATCTACTACAACCAAAGGGAGTGAGATTTTTTTGTTTTCTATTTTAAACTGTCATAGATAAGGACATTAATATCACAAGCACCCATGAACTCTTGACTCAGATATAGCAAGTATTCACATTTGCCATTTTCTTTCAGATGTTTTAAGACACAAAACGATGCAGGTAAATAGAACAGAAAAGTAAAGGTGAAATGAAATTTCTCTTTCTTAAAAGCTTACCTCATCTGTTCTTCGAAGAACTCCAGTAACAACCTACGAATGAATGAAAAGAAAATTATTATAAACAATGTATAATTCCCTTCACATAAAAACATTGGATTCAATTTTCATGGACCATAAACTTATTCTTATTCTCTTCCTAGGCACTGTGGTAAGTGATGTATTGGATCTTAAAGCATATAGTGGTCTAAAATATGATCAGAGTTAAATTACCATTTTATTTTTTGGCCTATGATCAATAATATAATGGATTATAAGATAATTATAAAGAATTTCACATATTAAATATTTTAGCATAAGTTTAGGAACATTTTAAATTCTATATAAATGTGATATACATACCAACTATATGAAAGGGCCTAGTTTACTACTATGAAGTATGATATAAGAAACAATATCTTAGGGCCCGGCGGGATGGCTCAGTGGTCTAAAGCGCCTGCTTAGGAAAGCTTAGTTGGTTGCAAGGACCGCGGTTTGATCCCCGGCACCACATGCTGTACTGGCCCTGCCCTTAGGGCAGGCTGAGCCAGCCATAAAAATAAATAAACAAAAGTTCTGAAACAAGAAAAAAAAAAAGAGCCGGGCGTGGTGGCTCACGCCTGTAATCCCAGCACTCGGGAGGCTGAGGCAGGAGGATCGCTGCGAGTTCGAGACCAGCCTGGGCTACAAAAGTGAGCTCAAGGCTAGCCTGAACTGCATAGCAAGACCCTGTCTCAAAAAGACAAAAAAAAAATAAATAAATAAATAAAAAATAAAAAAAGAAAAGAAAAGAAAAAAAAAAAAGAAACAATATCTTGTTACACTCAAAATTCAGCACTCAATAAATATTTCTTACTGAGAAATATGAAGACAAAGAGGGGTTTATAACATCTTTATGAAATTATAATAAGTACAAAAAGGGGCCAGGGAGATAGCTTCATGGCACAAGTGCCTGCCTGGCAAGTGCAAGGTTGTGAGTCCAAATCCCGGTCCCACCAAAAAAAAAAAAAAAAGTACAAAAAAAATTCTGATACTTTGCCCACATTGGACAATGAATATTAATCCTGTGTTTGAATTTGGGTAATTATTATGTTTTAGTCCCAAAATGTCTCACAACAGCCTCAGGTCTGGAGGTGGGGCTGGCTGGAAGCAGCAGGTCACTGGAACAGGACGTGAAAGGGTGCAGTCTCACTCCCGTCATCTCCCTTGTCTGTTTCCTGGCCACTTGCTGTAATCGGTTTTCCTCTGCCATGCTGTCTGGCCATGGCATCCTGCCTTATAACCACACACCCATGAACTGAACCCACAGAAACCATGAGGCAAAACAAAGCCCTTCTTCCTTCAGGTTGTGTGTGTTGGGTAGCTTGTCCCGGCAGCAGGTGAGCTGATGCAGACAGGTACGTTTCCCATGACCCCCTCTTTTCATCAGTGCCTACTTAGGATGACTATGATTATACCAAGCACAGAATTTATTGTTTTCCCCTAAAACCATTTCATAACCAACCCAGGGCTGACACAAATCTCCTCACTCCTTCTTCTACCTCACTGAGCCTCAGGACTGCACAGCTCTACCAAGTGCCCTGCTTCATTCTTACACGTCATACGTCATCCATGCACTGTACACGTCATTAAAAATCATACAATTGTAAGATCACTGCAGTCTTTTAAAGGAGCATACAAACGCACACACTGGGGCTGGTTCCTAGCATGGCCATGTCTGCTATGACCTCCTGGTCCCTGTGCCTTGAGGAGACTTTACCACCCGGCACCAGAGATGAAGGTGAACAGAAGTGAGGCACAGACACAAAACAGTGCATCTCCTCATCCATGAGCATGGGCAGTCCTGCCAGCCTGGAGCTCTCTGGGGGCTCCCACGCTTACTGACTGCCCTGCTTCCTGGGAGAAGGAAGGGTACCTACAGAACAGCACTTTTGTGGCACTAACTGGCCCACAATAAGCAGGAAGGATTGGCCACTTGATAAAATTAATAAGTTATGTTAAAAGCAGTTTTAGGTTCATGGCAAAGTTGAGAAAGGTACAGTGACTCCCCCGCCATGTAACACCCAGCCCACACATTTCATTGCCAACGCCTCCCATGAAGATGGTGCATCTACCAATGATGGTGCCAGGAATGAGGAACACACATCAAAAGTGATGCCACTGCTGCACCATTCAGAGAAGTTCTACAGCTCTAAAAGTCTTGTGTGCTCTGCCTACTTACTCACCTCTCTTTCCCCCACCCTTAGTAACCACAGATCTTTCTAGTGCTCCAGAGTTTTGCCTTTCCTGCTGCCAAATAGTGTGTAACTTACTAGAACTGACTTCCTTCATTTAGTAATAAGCATCTAAATTTTCTCCACGGTTTCTCATGGTGCTGAACACCACGCTATTGTGTGAATGTATCACCCTTTGGGGGATGTGGTACTGAGGACTGAATCCAGGGCCTTTACTCTGAGCTCCATCCTCAGTCCTCTTATTAAAAATCTGCTGTTCCACAGAGGAAACGGATCAATTATGTACAGTGTGCCTAAGGAGAGTCGCCTAGACAGAAAACATTCTCTCGGGCTTTCACAGAGAGTAAACTGGTCAAGCAATGGTCGTGACTCATCCAAAAGGCTGGCACTGACAACAGTTCTACAAAGCACTGTACATGGCTTCAAGGTAAATCCTGAGGGGATTTGACTGACCTTGGGAGATACAAAAGTTACACATTTTGTTATATAGGTCTTGCTTTAACTTGCCCTTAACTATCCAGCAGAAAAGTTTAACCACGAGGTATAAAAAGTAAAGCTAGATTAGTATGCTATAAAAGGCTCAAGTCAACAGCTTCTGACATTGCCAGTTCTACCAATAACTCACTAAAATTATGGGACATTGGACTATATATAGAACTACTTTCAAGCACAAGGTCCTGAGTTCAATCCCTGGCACTATAAAAACAAAACAAAACAAAAAAACAAAGTCTAGAACTACTTTCTCCTAGCTCAATGAGAAGAAATTTTTGTACTAATAATGATTAGAAAAATTATGTCTGCATCCTACACTCTGAATAACAAGGACAATAATATGCATTGTATTAATTATTGGGAATGTACTACTAATGTGTTTTGAAACTGTCTCATTGTTATTTCACATTAAAAGCAACAAAATAAAAAATTTTTAAAAAGAATTTTTAAAAATCAGTTGTTATTTCGAGACAGGGTCTTGCCATGTTGCACAGGCTGGGCTTGAACTTAAAATCTTCCTGCCTCAGCCCCCCATAGTGCTGGGATTATAGGCACCTGCCGAAGGTCAACTTGGAAGTTTCCAAGCTTTGGCAATTATCATGCAGAATGCTGCCATCAACATCCATGTTTGGGCTTCTTTATTTTAGGAACACACGTGCAGTTTGGTTCATTTTTACTGGTACCTGTTTACAGTGCGTAGTGATTCCATTTGCTGAGGGGAGCTGGTCGTGGGCAAGCCTATGTGTGGAAAGTAGGTTTCCAGTCCTTTGGGTAAAGTCTGTGGCACACAGCTGCTGGGTCACATGGGAAGAGCAGTCCTAGGTCTGGAGGAGGCCCCTCGACTGCTCCAAAATGGCTGCGCCATTCTTCATTTAGCCTATTCCTGACAGCCATCAACGATGGTTCCTCACTGGCTTCGGACACCATCAGTGCTCTGGGTTTGGCCCATTCTAATAGGCATGTGGTGGCCACACTGAGGATATGGAGTAGCAAAACAAAGGTGGCTGAGGATGGGGCTCAGGGGCAAATTGCCCGTGTCACATGTGCAACACTTTGGGTTCAAATCAGGGAAAATCCAGCAGAACACATAGCCCCTCTTCCTATAAATGTACTATTAAAAAAAATTTGTATGTGACAGAAATGAAGTGAGAATAGATAGATACATTTTTTAAAGGAATCTAGCTGGTGCCTGAGACAGCACACTCAGGCATCCAGGCCCAAGACCACACACATGGGGCCAGGGATCAAACTCAGGTCCTTGTGCTTGTCAGAGTTTCACTGTTGCCAGGCTAGCCTTGAGCTCATGGTGATCTAACTCCCCCTGCTGGCAAGTCCAGGGGTGACAGAGTGAGTCCAGCAGAAAGCCCAGGACTCCAAGCACCATTCTGTTCATTCTCAATGTTCCTCAGCCAACCCTGTCCACCAAAGGATTAGAAGTCTCTGTGACATCCTCCACAGAGAGTGTGGCTAAGGCCACAGTGATGTCACTGTCAGCTCTTGGGTGCAGAGAGCCTGTGGCCCTCCTGACCACTACTGCGCCACAGGAGCTGGCATGGTGCCTGGCACACATACTTAAGTCATCTCCATCATGCTGTGAGGAATGACTGGAATCGAGTGACCAGGAGCAGAAAAGGAGTCTGATTTATCCTTGGAGAAAATAAGTTCATGGAGCAGAAGGCACTTTCTGTTCTGAAGTTCTTGACAAATCATCTGAGCCAACACTTTGATAAGTACCCTGAAGTCTGGAGAAGCTTTCATTACAAGAACAATGCTGCATTCAACCCAGCTACTACCCTTGAGGTGGCTTCCCCCAAAGGACTCAAGATAGCATATGACAGTGATCCATGCACAACTTGGGACCTTGAACCAATTCCGGGGGGTGAGGGGGATCATTGTCATTGTGATTGTGTTGCAAACACACTCATAAAAAATAAATGCCTTGGGGCCCGGCAGGATGGCTCAGTGGTCTAAAGCGCCTGTTTAGGAAACCTTGGGCGGCTGCAGGGACCGCAGTTCGATCCCCGGCACTACATGCTGCACCAGCCCTGCCCTCAGGGCAGGCTGAGCTGGCCATAAAAATAAATCAAACAAACAAACAAAAGTTCTGAAACAAGAAAAAAATAAAATAAAATAATAAAATTTAAAAATAAATAAATAAATAAGTAAATGAATGCCTTGGGGACCAGCAAAAGAGCTCACTGGTCTAAAGCACCTGCTTAGGCAAGCTTAGGCAAGTGCACAGGGACCGCAGTTCAATCCCTAGCACCACACATGGTGCCAACCCTGCCCCCAGGGTGGGCTGAGCCAGCCCCAAAGGAAAAAAAAAACAAAACAAAAGGAATCTTCATTGAAACTATGATTCCATTTCAGACAGGGTTACTTCATACGAGTCTTCAAAACAGAACAAGTTTATCCTGCCCACTATCATTTTGCCTCCATTGTTAATCAATTTTATCAAACTAAAATTGGATAGCACATAAGCCCTTCTATGTGCTAGGCAGATAGGGCTTACTAAAACAGTGGCATATAAATGCCTGAGAAAAATTTAGAATATATTAAATCTCAGGGCTTGAGAGCAACGATTATAAAAGAATGAATTTTGAAAAAAATTCCTTAAATTACAACTATGTCAAGACTCAAATCACCTATAAATGAAAGATGATTTTCAATACAAACTTAGACTTCGAAGATGTGCTTCAGTAGGTGGGTGGATAAAGAATGGCACAACCCAGCCAGGCGTACGCCTGTAACCCCAGCGCTCTGGGAGGCTGAGGCAGGAAGATTTCAAATTCAAACCCAGTCTGTGCAAGTCCAGGAGAGCTCAGAATGAAGTGTTTCAAGCCAGAAAAGAAAACATAAAACCAAGACTGATGTATTCTGCAAAATTATCTTTCAAAATTGAAGGGGAAATAAGATAATTCCCTGATAGAGAACATCTAAAGAAATTCATAACCACCAAATCAACACTCCAAAAAATTTGTATGGATAACCTAGAGAGAGACAATGAAGATACCAATGCTAAAAGGTATAACAGAATGAATTCACCAGGTAAAGAGCAATAAAAGACAAGAGCAAGAAAAAGAATCAACATCAGGAAAATAATTGAATAACTAGGATAAGTTAGTATCTACCATTTATAACCAGCAATGTAAATGGTCTCAAAACAATAATCCAAACATACAAATTAGCAGAATGGATCAAGAACCAAGATCCAACAACATGCTACAGACAAGAAATACATATAACCCAAAAAGAAATTTCTAGAATTAAAGTCAAAGGGTGGAAAACAGTACTTCACAAAACACGAACACAGAAAAAAACAGCAAGAGCTGTTCTAATTGCAAACAAGTCTTCAAGCTAAGAGTCATCAGAAGAGATAAAGGAAGTCACCACATATAGGCGAAGGGAACAATTCAACATAAAAGCCATAAATATATAAGTATCTAAAAATCTAATTTTAATTTCTCTCAACTTCAAAATGGCCCCAAAGAGAGAGAGAAAAAAAAAGTCCTACCTCCTGTAGGGTCCCATCCCCTCCAGCAACAATGATCATATCTGTGCTTTCCATCAGCTCCAGGAGTTTCTTTGCTTGTCCCTCATAATCCGTCTGAAACACAAAGGAAGTCTGGTAAACGTACTATCCTAGGAATATTTTCTTTGAAGTGTTAGAGTGTTCCATACTCTTCTACTATGAATTTTACATAATTGATAGAAATAAACAGAGATAGCTACGAAAGCAATTATGTTTAATTTTATGGGTTTATTCTTTAAGAGTCCAGAGGGAATCTACAGGGAGTAAAACTGAAACTCAGTAGCTTGCTTCAGTTACACAGCGAGCCAGTCAAAGCACTGAAGATTCCATCAAATGCTCTACCCATCGCTCTTCACAGGAAGACAGATGTCAAGCATCCGCACAAATACGAAGCAACAGACATAAGGAGAACAGCACAAATTTCAGGGTCCAAGAGGCCAAGATCAACTCTGCTGCTTTCTGATTGGCCTGAAACTCTCTGAATTTTAGTTTCCTTCTCAATTAAATCATGTGCTGGGGAGAGGTGATAACAGCTTCCTTGGGCTGCTGCTATGAGGTAGATCACCAAGCAAGTGCAAAAGCGATGTTTCACCACTCCTAAGTAACACGACATTATAGTTTTGCTGTGATTGTATGTAAAAGGACACCTAGGCCTGGTCATGTCTAATGACAATGTTTCATGTCAGATACAAGCAGAGTAATTTAATTTCAATAGGAACCACTAACCTATGAGTAGAACTAAAATAAAAAATAAACTTTTTCTTAAAAATAAATATATGCTGGGCTGGCAAGATAGCTCAGCAAACTAAGCACCTGCTTAGGCAAGCACAGGAACTGGGGTTTGATTCCTGGGACTGCATGCCAGGCCACTCCTGCCACCGGGCAGGCTGAGCCAGCCACAGAGTCCTGGCATGGTGGTGTACACCTATAATCCCAGCACAAGGGAAGCTGAAGACAGGAAGATCGCTATGAGTCTGGACTGCATAGAAGAAGAAAGAAGAAAGAAGAAGAAGGAGGAGAAAGGGGAAGAGGAGGAGGAAAAGAAGAAGGAGGAGAAGAAGGAAGAGGAGGAAGAAGAAAGGAAAGAAGAAGAAGGAGGAAGAGAAAGAGGAGGAGGAAGAGGAGAAGAAGAGAAGGAGGAAAGAAAGAAAGAAAGAAAGAAAGAAAGAAAGAAAGAAAGAGAAGATGCTAATACTGCTGTCCTATAATGAATAAGGTGTCTCAGAGGGCAATATGTTTCATATCACATGGAGGCAGAAAACACACCTTAGATGTAAATCCCGCCTCTGTCACAGCTGTGTAACTATGCAGGTTTGCATCTCATTCATACAGAGAACACGTAACTTCACCAAAGCTTTATGTGATGCAAACGAAATCATCTACATGAAATGCTACAATGTTGCACTCCAGCAAAATAACATGTGAGGTGCTCTGTCACTGAAAATTAAAGATACGAAGTAAAAGAATACAAGTATCTTCGATATATCAATAAACTAGAATACAGTATGAAATATTGGACTCAAAATAACACCTAAGGGGTCGGGGGGATAGCTCATTGCCACAAGTGCCTGCCTGGCAAGTGCAAGGTCATGAATTTGACCCCCAGTCCCACAAAGAAAAAAAAAAAAAAAAACAGCATCTAAAACAGTGAAAGTTTTCAGGGCATTTAGTGAAGGAGGTGGATCTGAGAGTTGATTTGGGGTCCCAAATTCTGCTCAGTGCTGGCTGGTCTAAGAGACCATGACCCAAACTTAAATTATTTCACAATAAAAGCTAACTTTAAAAGATGGACAATAATAATAATAAAAAAAAAAGATGGACAATAAAACCTACAAATAGCAGCAACTACTATTGCAAGAAAATTAGTATTTTTATTTCTATTAATTTTTATTTCTCATCCTTTATTTTTTCTGTATTTAGGACAGGTGCTACAGGGTCTACAGGGTCTCATCACATAGACAGGACTCGTAGTGATTCTCCTGTTCTCAGCAGCCCAAAGTGCTGATATTACAGGCATGTGCCACCATGCCCAGTCTTCATCACCATCTCAGCATGCCATGCCCTCAGGGCCAGCACCACATGCCGGTGATCGAACCCAGGCTGCTGCACTCTGCCTAAGCAGGCACTTTAGTCTGCTAGGCTACCAAGCCAACCCTTAATTCTCACCCTTTTTAATTTCTTTCTCCTGAGAGTTTAATGCACATAATATAATATATTTGCTAAGTATCAAATTAGAATAAATATACTCACAGGACATTTGAATGTGGGCTAAGTAGTTCAAGATGATTACTAGAGAATAGTTACTTTTGCTGGGTATGAAAATTCACTGTAGTTACACAGAAGAGCATATATACTGCTAAACATACAGGCTATAAAGTATGTAGGGGTACTTATTTCAAAGAACCAAGCTATTGAGTAAGGATGTACAGGAGAGACAAAATGGCCATATGACGGCCACCATCAACCTAAAGACACATGAGAAAGGATATGTCAGCTAAGCCACTGAGCCCAGACAAGACCAACACAGAGATTACTTTAAACACAGATTATTGGACTGGGGAGACAGCTCAGCGGCATAAATGCCTGCCTGGCAAGTGCAAGGTCCTGAGTTCAATCCCCTGCACCCAAAAAATAAAAAATAAAAATAACACAGATTGCTGAATAAACGGGATCATAATCAGAAAAAGCAGTGGCTGAGCTATTCTGTTATGTACCAATAGATAACTGGTATAGAAATAAGTTTAAATATATCAACGATTATAATAAATATTTATGAATCATGCATTCTTCAAAGTCATGGACAGGTCTCTAACATGACCTGTTTGTAGGTGTTTAGCAATGCCTTCAGAATGGCGAACTTAGGTGGGCTTGGGATATAGCTTAGAGGCAAAAGCACCTGCTTTGCAAGGTCCCACATTTGATCCTCAGTACTAAAAAAAAAAAAAAAAAAAAAAAAAAAAAAAAAAAAAAAAAAAAAAAAAAAAAAAAAAAAAAAAAAAAAAAAAAAAGTAAATAAAAATTAAAATAAAATAAGGAACTTATACTTTTTTTTTTTTTTATCATGATGCAACTAAGTCGGAAAACATGAACAAAATGATAACTTGGAAAACATCAGATCTGAAAATTAAAATATGTTAAATAACTCAAAGGTTAAGCAACTTCATGATTGAAATTAGAAAATACTAGAAATGTATGGTAATAAAACTACTACATGTCAAAAATTATAGATCACTTAAGCAACCGACTAAAATTTATAGCTTTAAATATATGCAGCGGCAAACGGAAATTTAGTGAAATATGAGTTGTGATCATGAAATGTAGTGAATGTTTAAATAAAATTAATTACAGTAAAGAATGCACTGCCCCCCCCCCAAAAAAGGACACACTGCCATTAGCTCTCCTCAGGACACTCCCCTCCCCCTCTTTCCCCTCCCTTTAAGCCACTTATTCCAGCACTCCTGACACATTCTGAAGCAGTTCTGCAAGTCTTCTTGTGTGTCTTTTTGTGGCTGCTTTGATGTTCTGAATTAATTTATAATGTTTGCAATGATTTTTGCCAAATAAAAACATCAAAATGTGTTCTCGTCCCTGTCATGCACCAGATCTGAACAACTTCTGGCTCTTACCTGAAGTCAAAATGACCATGACAGGTAAATGTTCCGAAACTATTCTGACCAAGAAGACAGCCACAATCACATAACTAAGACACTCATGAAAGAGGACTTCCAGAGCTGCTTCAGAAAGCAGCAAGAATGATAGGGTAAGTCTAAAGAAAGGGGAGCGTGCTGTCAGGGGAATTAATGGCCATGTGTCTTTTTTAGCATACTTTGTATGCAGCAAAGTAAACAAAAATGACAATAGGATAACAACCAAAGTAGAAAGAAAAAAATGAGACAATAATTGCATGACAGAAACAGGTAAGACAAATAAATCAATAAACTGTTCTTGACAAGGACTAATGAAATTGACAAATGAGACCATTATGAGAAAAAAAGGAGCACAGATATACAATATTAAGAATGAAAACGGAGCCAGGCATGATGCTATGCACTTGTAATCCTAGCACTTGGAGGTGAAGGAGGACGGCAAGTTGGAGCTGAGCAACTTCACAAGACCTAATTTCAATTTTTTTTTTTTTAAAAAGGGGTGGTGTATGATTGGGCATGTAGCTCGGCATAAAGGCCCCGAGTTCAATGTCCAATACTGAAAAAATAAAATCAAAATGACACATTACAGATGCTGTAAGAAATTTCAAAGCTTAAAGAAGGGCCCAGCGGAATGGCTCAGTGGTCTAAAGCACCTGCTTGGGAAGGCTTGGGCAGCTTCAGGGACCGCGGTTCGATACCTGGCACCACATGCTGTGCCAGCCCTGCCCTCGGGGCAGGCTGAGCCGGC
>PVJA010010732.1:0-56654 GCA_004027025.1 Myocastor coypus
ACTTAGTTTCGAAAAAAGATCAATACAAAGTGATGTAAACGATGAAACAAATGTTAAAAACAAACTATTACATTTAGTCTTAATATTTTTATTATGTATTTTCCACATACATATATGTATAAACATATCTAGTACATATTTAATATAAATTAAACAAGTTAGAATAATATAAAAGTGTTATATGTAATGGTAACAGAAAAATCAAACAAAGAGGTATTGTCTGCTTTCTGCATAACCAAATGCAAACTCTGAATATATTATGAAAAAATTGTAAGGAATAATGATAGCATAATTATCAACTAAATTGTTTTACAAAGTGATAATATGAAAAATATGAGACGTTTTGTCTCCATTGTTTATATCTTCAGGTATGAATCAGAAGACGTGAAGATTAATTTTATTAAAACACTTTAGATATACATAATGATCACACTGATGACAAGGAATTTGTACCTTTGCGTAATGTATCTGGATTCTTCTGGGTCAGAATTTGTATAGAAATGAAATTGCTGGGCTGGGAAGATAGCTTAATGGCATAAGCACCTGCCTGGCAATCCCCAGTACCGAAAATAAATAAATAAATAAATAAATAAAATTACTGAGGTAAGGACTAGCCATTATACTATAAACATATAAGAAAATTGGTAGAATTACAAAGAAAATTTAAAATTGCATATGCAAATTTGATTGGTGAACCGCAATCTGCAAGCATGATACCTACAATGCATTAAGAACTTAGTTGAGATGGGTAATGCCTGAAACTGGGGGACTTAGTAATTTCCCAACACATTCTTCTCATGGGCGTCTTGGAACAGGTCTTCTATGGTTAACAGAGACTATTGTACAAGCAGCTTTTTGCAAATCAGAAATATTCCCCACTCTCTTGTTTCTGAAAATGTCAACTTTCCAGACTGGAGCAAATGAGAGAATGCCAGTCGCTGACAAGCTGCTATGCACAGGTCATCATAAAGCTACCGGCAGTCTTCACCTTTCACCCATATTCTCCACTATCTTTCACTGTGCCTGTTTTATTAATGGGGAAACAATTACTTTGGGGCAGAGGAGGTATACAAGGAAGTATTGCTCAGAATGCAGCAAGACTGAAACATGGAGGAATCTATGGGGACACAACATACTTAGAAGCAGCAACAGCTGTGCAGTAACTTGTCTCAGCATTAGACTTGGCTTGGTGTCTTTGTTTCTGTGCCATCTCATGCTTTCATGTGGCTGCTGTATACCTGCCCTCCACACTGATGACACTCAGTAACTTCTGGAGATTGAAGTCAAAGCTAGAGCCCCCCTGTTTTCTGCAGAGCCTGGGGCTCAGGACAGTGTTCAGATGGCTGAACCTTCAATAAGGACACAGAAAGAAATGGGAACATCAGTCAGTGGCTGGAGTTTCCCTCCCTGGAGCTGTGGCAGGCCATTGACTGCCGAGATATGTGATCTCTTCATTCCTATCCCTCTACGAAAAAGAGAGGCGTAAATCCTAGGCTTCTCGGCTCTGTTAGGTACCGCACTCCGTGAGAGCTGCCCAAGCAGACTGTGTAGTGCAGGGCACGCCTTTGTGGAGGGGAGTCGAGAGAGGGAGGATTTCACGCTTAGTGTCCTTGACCACAGGTGGAGTCCTACGCATCATTTACTGACTCAGTGGTGAATCAAGTCCATTCCGAGTCTCTATTGCATCCAATGCTCAAGTCTAGATCACTTTTCATGGTTCAAGCAGGATACAGCAATTGGTATTATTGCCGTAAGTCACCAAGATTCTATCTTATCTCTAATTCTTGTTTTCCAGTATTCAAGGTATAGAAATTGAGGCCAAGCTATACAACAGTTCCTTTTACTGTTTTCGTTTTTTTTTTTTTTTTTTTTTTTTTGTAGTAGAAATGGAACACATGACCACATGCTGGGCAGTATGTGCTGTGCCATCAAGCTATATCCTCAGTCCTTCTTATATAAATTTATCACTGACAAACTGGGGACCAGAATATGTGTTATTTCCCTAACTCCCTTCTAAACAACACTTTGTAAATATTACAGGATAAATGATCTGTGATAAAGTAATGCAGATCTCTGTTCCAAAGGGCAATTTCCTCATATCCTGAACCTGTGGAATCCTATCATGTTTCAGCACTTTAAAAAAAAAATGTAAAAGGGAATAAGATTTAGCCTGTGGAGAAAAGCCCAATGAAACTCTAGAAAGTTGTGTGTGTGTGTGTGTGTGTGTGTGTGTGTGTGTGTGTGTGCGCGTGCAGGATCTCACTATGCAACTTAGACTCATAGTGATCCTTGTGATTTGTGCCTCCGTAGTACTGGGATTACAGGTGTGCACCCCACCCCCAGATTCTATCACTGGCTCAGTGCACCCTGGGGCGGAGCTGGCTAGGCAAGCAGTGCCAGAGATTGAATCCTGGCCCTTTCACTTACTTAAGCAAGCGCTTGGTCCATTGAGCTATATCACCGACACTTCTAAAAGATTTATGATAATCTTAAAAATCAAATGATCAGAGAAGAGTTTTGTAAAATTTTCTAAGAGGGAACTGGAAGAAAAAGTTGATCTAATTATGAAGTGCAAAGAAAATATCCAAAGCAAGCCATATGCCATGTAATGTTCTGGTGGTAAATAAGGAATAGCCACCCTGCTGTTTATAAATGGGAAAAACAGTAACTACATAACTGTTGACAAAATATTCACCACTTTAACTCTTAAAACCTATTTGTAGCCACTGCTGGTGTTACTAGAATGAAGATGCAGAAAACAAATTCTTTCTAAGTTCTTGGCATTCTTTACAAACAGCTGGGCAAGACACACAAAAAGAGCAGTGGTGATGTACATTTATCGAAGGAGGAAAAGAATCCACGGGCTGCAAAATGTGACCAGGTCCGTGAAAGTAAGACCACACTCACAGCAACCACAGGATAATGGGATTCTTTTGCATTTGTAATTCTGATTGGCTCCTCTTTCATGTAGCCATGGCATTTGGGACACCTATCATACCAAAACTCACTGGACCTGGCTCTAGGCTTACACCGCCCTATCAGAGTCATTTAGTTTCCTGGCAGATATAAATGAAGACTCAAAGAAAGCATTTTTCTGATGGTTCTGGTATGGTGTTGAGGAACTGCAGAGCTGCCCTAGATTCTGTGTGCTGTGCATGACCACCGGGTCTCCATGATTCAGACAGATTTGGACCAACTGTTGAATTGGTTTTCTTCAGCCCTAATCTCCTACATCGCTGGTGTAGAGAGGATGAATTATGCGCACAGTCACACCTTCGTCAATGCTAGTACCAAGAACAATGAATGGGTGATATTAGAACTACAGATGCAGGTGAGAATGGCTTGGCCCAAAGATATGATTCTGCATCATCCTCCAAACACTCCTTGTAAACAGTTGTTATTCTGTTTATATTTTCCACTTTTTGGCAGCTCTGATCCTTAGATCCCACATGGATCTGCAGTGGAGGATGAGGATGTGCAACAGGGACGAAACTGGATGGAGAGGCCGGCAAGATAGCTCAGCAGACTAGAGTTCCTGCTTAGGCAAATTTAGGCAGGCATGGGGACCGCAGTTCAATCCCTCGCAATAGATGCCACACCTGTCCAGCCCCCAGGGTGGGCTGAGCTGGCCTCTGAGACCAAGCCTGGTGGTACACAGCTGTAATTCCCGCACTGGGGAGGCTGAGAAAGGTAGGATGACTATGAGTCTGAGCTGGGTAGTGAGACGCTGTAACAACCAAATGCACTAGAAAAAAAATGCTGGATGGAGAGACTGTGCCAAGCTTTGAACAGAAGCGCATCTATAGGAGTGCATCTATCTATTTAAGACATGGCCACTGTCACCTTGTTTAATCCTCACAAATTTGAAATGGTGATATTCCTACCTCAGTTTAGATCGCAAAAAATGAAAGCCAAAAGTACCAGGTACAAAATGTGGGAGAGCTGAACTTTTAACCTAAGTCTGCCGGGTTCTGGCGCTCTCCGCTCTCTTCATGGAATCCCTCTCCCACCAACATTCTCCGTTTTTACATGAGGAAATAAGTGATGCTATGATGGATGGATGAAGATGGCAGAATAGTTATGGATCTCGTGAGAGGCCAGGCCTGCACACACCGGGAGATGTAGCCTTCTGGTGCCTTTGTCCAGATTTCTGAGAGTGGCCAAGGTCCAGTCTATCAATTTCACTAGGCTGTGCTCTGCATTTAATTTTCATATAAGATGGTATAAAATACATATATTTATAACATACATAGTTATTTTCATAATTGTTAAAATAAAACTTACACACTAAATTGAGTCTAATTTACCATTTTATTACCTATCTCTAACCACATGGTAGTATGATCAAAGGTATCAAATACTGTATTTGAAGTATTCCAACACTGAAATTCACCCAGATGCTTAATTAATAAGTACTTTTAAAACATTTTTGAACTACATTATTTTATTTTGCTGGACTGAACATCTTTCCTAATTTAAATTCATTCTTAAGAAAATAAACATTTAGCCGGGCGTGGTGGCTCACGCCTGTAATCCCAGCACTCGGGAGGCTGAGGCAGGAGGATTGGTGCGAGTTCGAGACCAGCCTGGGCTACAAAAGTGAGTGCAGGACCAGCCTCAACTGCATAGCGAGACCCTCTCTCAAAAAGACAAAAAAAACAAAAACAAAAAAAACATTTAGATTTATTGAGAGTAAACACATAATTTCCTGATTACTAATTGAAATAAGTTGGACAAATCTACCCCTAACATAATCTTAAACAAGAAGGATTTTCAAAGTTGACTGCAAGTGTCCCAGTTGAAAACGGAAAGATTGCGTGGGAAGTGCAAGGTCCTGAGTTCAATTCCCCAACACTGCAAAGCAAAGCAAAGCAAAAGAAAGAGAAAAGGGCAAAAGCAGAGCCAGGCCCGCACTGCAGCACACTAATGGTCAAGTGGAGAGGCTAACTCTTCCCTGGAAAGCAGCAGAGCATTCTTTCCTTTGAAATAAAATGAGGACAATCCCAGCCCATAGTCAGAGTAAAAAAAACTGGAGCAACAAGAAAGCAGAAAGAAATTCCACGGTAGATGCCAAGATGTCACGGCAAGCAGCAAAGACTGGTGATGAGCCCTCGCATCTCAGAGATGAGTTACCCAGCTTTGTTGGGAACGAACACTGGAAGCAAGGAGGGCTGGGGGCTCCCGCACTTTGCCACATGGAAAGGCCACGAAATACTACATAACCATTTAGGGCTCTTCACTGCTGGCTCTCAGATCTCATCTTTTACAATTTAAACGGAGGACACTGTGCTACCTAAAGTAACTTAGGATTCTAGCTACAGACAAGTATACTGTGAAATTCCAGACCCTTCGAATTCAAATAGATGATGACTATGGGAAGCCAGACATCGAATTGTCCTTTCGATGGTAGGAAGAGGTAGAAACGTTCAGCTTGCTTTGCGAATATGCTAAGCTGCCACTGCTTTTCTGTCTCCATACTGGGATCTTCACTTTTACAGATATCTGCGCTAAAAGTGTCAGTTCAAGGATAAGCATCTTGGACTCATTAGAAGCCCAGTGAATGTCTTCATTCATGGGTTATGTCAACGCTCTTATCACTTAGCGCCACCTAGGGAGCAGGTTGAGAACGACAGGAGAATAATTGGAAGTCCACGTGAAAATGCAGCTGCGGAGGTGGCTGGAGCTCGGCAGGGCTCCGTGCAGGGTGCAGGACGCAGACAAATTAAATTTTCTAGCTCTGCTTTGCATCATTGGATGTTATGTAGTAGGAAGATTGAGAATGAGGGGTCTGTTGTTAAGTGTAATTTATCTACCGCCGTTATTAAAGAAAAAATATCCATATTTGTTAAGAAACAGTAAAGAAAGCAGTATAGCACCTTCACAAACCTGTAGGGAACCCTGCAGTGAATTTTGCACTAGAAGAGAGAGATTGGGTTCAACTCCTCATGATACAAGAAAAAATGGGAATTTGTACTTACCAAGGCTGAGTATAGATTGTTAATGAATAGAAAATTAGCAAAGGAAAGAGCTAACCTGATAGCTCAGTGGACTAAAGTACCTGCTTAGGCAGAGCGCAGCAGCCAGGGTCCAATCCCAGCATGCAGTGCTGGTTCCACCAGCTCCACCCCTGGGTTGCTCCGAGACGGCAGTTGAGACCTGGTGTGCTGGGACATGCCTGTAATCTCAGTGCTTGGGGGCCTAAAAACAGGAGAAGCACTACGAGTACGATCTGTGTAGTGAGACCCTCTAGACTCTGTCCTAAATCCAGAAAAAAAGAAAGAAAATTAGCAAAAGAAAACTTGGAAGGGTGGGATTCTGATTAAACCAATCCAAGAGAGGGGGAGTGTGAGAGGCCCATCAGATATGTGGGTGATCAGGGTAGAGAACTCTGGCTCAATTGTCTTAGGAGGTATTTTGCTAACATTAGGTAAAGGTAAAGAAAGATAATAAGTTAGACTTAGATGATTAAGATGTAGTATATCTATGTATCAGTACCCCAGATAAATGGAATTATTATATAGGAGACATATGCTAATAAAAAACTAAAAGAAATTGTACTAAACTGAGAAAACAGCTCAGAAAAGCCTTTACATTATCATCAAGGGGAGAGTTTTGACATTCTGCAAAAGACATTATTTCTATTCACATTGTTTCACATTATTTCACATTAGTGAAAGCAGAAGATATCCACATGCTAGGCAATGATAAGGTGTTGGTGCACCATCACAGAGACATTTCAGTTTAACAGAAGTGGCGTGGAATGCCTGTAAGACACACAGTATAGATAGACCTTCTTATGGTTGAGCTTGTATTTTAATTAACCAATACTATGAATGTGAACGCTTACATAACAGTAAGCCTTTGTCCAATGTTAGCAAAATACCTCCTAAGACAATTGAGCCAGAGTTCTCTACTCCAAATACCTGATCACCCACATATCTAATGGGCCTATCACACTTCCCCTCTCTTGGATTGGTTGAATCAGAACCCCACGCTTCCAAATTTTCTTTTGCTAATTTTCTTCTTCTTCTTCTTCTTCTTCTTCTTCTTCTTCTTCTTCTTCTTCTTCTTCTTCTTCTTCTTCTTCTTCTTCTTCTTCTTCTTCTTCTTCTTCTTCTTTTTTTCTGTATTTAGGACAGGCTATACAGGGTCTCAATACGCAGATCAGACTCCTAGTGCTTCTCCTGTTTTTAGTCTCCCAAGTGCTATGATAGTGATAGTCCGACTTTGTAAATCAGAGCACATCACATCACTTCTCTTTTTCTTCAAAAGTTCCCTAGAGCTGGCTCTGCGCACAGTAAGCAAAACCTCTGTCACAAGTATACCAGGCACTGCTTTCATCAGGCGCTTGCTCCAATCCATCAGAGAGCAGCCAGTCTCCAAGCAGCAGTGTCTCTGTTTTCCATTCACCAAATGCTACTGCTAATTAGTTGCCCCATCGATTTTGTTACACCTTGACTAATGGTCAGGCACTAAGGTTTGTATTAGTCGGTGGCACAGAAGTAATTCTAAGCTATAAGATCTGCTATAAGACCACAGTGTATCAGCCACTCTGCTAATCAGACGTGAGCTGTCAGGAGATAGGTAGCTGCTCTCTGCATGTCTTTAGTCTCTGCACCCTGAGAAAGAACGGGATGAGGAAGTTGGGCAGGAAACTTGCATTCATACCCCACTGAAAAAAGGAATGAAGTCAACAGACACTCACAAAATTAAGAGCTTTTATTACTAGAGGAATAAGGATAAAGGAAATCTTCCACTGTGGGCCCAAATCCAACAAGCAAAGTCAAAATGGAATATCTGTAATATTTGAGAGTTTTTGATTCTTAGACACTGGCCTGTGTGCTTTGTCAAAATCTGTCTTCAGTGTGATATTCTCCACTTTGCAGTAATTTGCAAAATTGGCCTTGAAGCTACTGACACAACTATTATGACCAATTTCAGCTATGATGTGTTGATAGTAAGTGCCATTTTTAGGGGGAGAGAGGTCACTTACATAGACTTGTTCCTTCACTATTTCAGTTTGTTATCAAAATTTATTTCATCTTTAGTTCTTCAAGGCTATTACCTACTCTGCATTGATTTAATGTTAAAAACAGCAGGCAAAGACATCTCTATTTGGGTTCATGCTTCTTGGCTTTCATAAGTACGTCCTTCAATATGGGCTTTATTCCTCCTAGTCTGGGTTACAAAAAAAAAAAAAAAAAAAAAGAAAGATACAGAATTTCCACTTAAATTTGAAATTTAAAGGTAAAATTTTATTAGCCTATAAATGTAATACCTGGGATAAATGAGCACTAAAAAAGTCATTATTTCCTTAAATTCAAATTCAAGTTTAATGAGTGCTCTAATTTTTATTTGCAATACCTAACTTTTACTTGGTAACCTAACTTCTGGAACAAAATAGAAAGCTACAAAAAATAACTACTTATCTTCCCCCAGAAACAGCACAGCTTATAACTCACTTCACTGCAAGGCCTATAGTGACCACAGGCTTGCAAGAGGGAAATGAAAGCCAGAGGCACCGAAGTTCACACAGGGATCCTGTGATGAGAAAGGGAAGCTGAGGCCTTATTTTCTGTATGTTGTGTAATGAGCGAAGTCTAAGTAAATGAAGTCTTAGAAGCGTGCCTCTAGGTTCCCAGCTCTTCCTTTCTTGCTAATGATGTATCCCATTTTCCCTAACTGTTACAAAGCCATTCCTACATTTCATGGGTTTTATGCAGTGACCAGAACAGATAATTTCTTAGCTACTACATGAAAAGAAGAAAATCTTGTAAGGATCACTCAGCAAGCTTTCCTTCCGGTGTCTTTGTCCAGCACTTGGCTGTATTCATTTCCCCAAACCAATCATGTTTCAGGACAAGAGAGTGTGGAAATGGGATACATATCAACATTTCTATTTAAATAGATACCCAAGAGAGACAGAAAGCCAACATAAATCGGAAGGTTGCCAATGAGGAAGTAGAATTGACAATAAAAGCCAAAGTAAAGGGTTATCAAGCATAATTAGGAAAAGTAAGCATCTAATAGAATAGTTCTTATAGAAATATGACAGAATATATATATATATATATATATATATATATATATATATATATATCAGGAATTGAACTCAGAACCTTGTGCTTTCTAGGTAGGCACTTATTCTACTGACAGATAATTTTTATTCATTAAAGACTTACTGCGCAAGCGCAGGGGCCAGGGCTTTGATCCCTGGGCCTGCCATGCCTACCCTACTCCAAGGGCGCACTGAGATAGCAATTAAGACTGGGTGTGGTGGCACACTCCTTTGATCCCAGCTCTTGGGAGGCTGTGAACAGGTGGATCACTATGAGTCTGATCTAGTAGTGAGACCCTGAACACCCTGTAGATCCTTCCCTAAAATACAAAAATAAAAGACTTACTAAAATTGAACATAAAGTAATCGGTACAGATAATCTCTGCAAACTCCAGAAATAAACAACATGTAAGAAACTAAGCTAAAACCTGCAAAATATATGTACATAGAATGTTTCATAATGCTCTATCAAGGACTATAAAATCAAAATAAGAAATCTTAAACTTCTATTAAAACAGTTGTAACCACATGATACAAGCTTATGGAGAGAGGATTTTTAGAGCAATGAAAATATTCTGCATCAATCGTCAGTGGCAAGTATATGGTAGGACAGATTTTCCTAACTTACAGCATTTACACCAAGTGACCCTTAATGGAAGGCTTTACCTTATTAGCATGTGTCACTATAGATTCATTGCTGATGCCACAAGTTCTATAATGTTCAAAGTTGATCATGATGCCATCTTCCTCAGACCTTTGCAAACCCTGTACATAACAGCAGGTCTGAACATGTAACGTTGGCTGGCAGAGGAGTGCAAGCAGAACGTTCAGAAGACGGCTAGCCATGTAGGAGCCAGTTGTGCTGCCACAGTCCCTGGTCCTCGGTAAGTCAGGAGTAAAATGATTGAAGCATCCTGGCTCAGATGGCTCAGATTCATCTCCCAAAGATATAGACAGCGGGTAGATACAGGATAAAGAGTAAGTGAAAATAGTGTCAGCAAACAAAATAACAAATTCTGAAAATTTTTTTCGTCTCTTTTAACTTCAGGTCTTTTGTGTGTGAAATTATAACACTTGTCTCCTCAGATAGCATGACTATGAGGACTCATGAAATGAAATTGTAATTTCCCTATTGTATATCAGAAATTCTAAGATATAAACTTTCTTGAGCTAAAGTAGAATAAAAATAGAATTGAGACTACATAGAAAATGAGTGATAGATTCAACTCAGTAATTTTATGATATAGATTGGCTTCTAATTCTGTGATTCACTTATGTTATGGTTTATGTGTAGTTGTTCCCCCAAAGCCTCATGGAGTCATTGGGCGGGGACTTCTAGAGTTTGAGACTTGATCCATGATCCCTGGGATTATGGGTTTTAGTACTGATGGGATCATGGGTGGAAGTACTTCTGGGATTATGGGTGTAGCCTAGGGCGGGAGCTAAGGTGGAGAGCCTGAATGTAATATAAAGAGAGACAGAGAGACAGACTGGAGCTCTAGCTGTTGCTGCTGCTCTTCTGCTGTGTTGATTGGCTACCTATGCCACCATTTTGTTGCTGTTCCGCCGCCATGAACTGGATGCTCTCTGCTCTGTTCTACTCAGCCTTGGGCCAGCCGAATATGGACTGAAACCTCCACGAACTGTGAGCTAAATAAACCTTTCCTTCCTTCATTTTGAGTGTCGGGTATTTGTCTCGGCAACGATTAAAAAGTAACTAATACAACTTATTTATTAATTCCTATTGATTTTTCTCAAAAGCATCCTAGTAAAATATAAAGTCCCTAAGTGCACAGACATGTCATCTGCTTTGTTTGGTGGCTTTCAGCTGAGCCTTGTGTAGCATAATGTAGATCATTTGTACTTCTTAAAATATGGTCAGATGAATCACGGTCACAGTGGTTTTGGGAGTGATGACATAGATATGGAGGAAGATTAAGCACATTATCCAAGATGTACTCAAAGTGAACAAGGGCACTGGAATTAGAACTTCAGAAAGTTTGCCTCCAAAATTAAAGAGGAAGTGAACTTCAGGGACCAAGGCCAGAATAAATATTGAGCCCTCACATTGACCCTTTCTGGGCCCTGTAGTCACGGTTGCAAAGCATGTGCCATACCTGTAAACATGTGCTTCTTCTCCTCTTTTGGAGCACTTTTGTTTCTACAATTGAAACATAAGAGCCAGTAGCTGTCTTGGTTACTTCTCTCTTGTTGGAGAAACGAAATGCCTGATGGCCCAGATTAAGGAAGGAGAGCTTTATTTCCCTCATAGTTTGTGGAGGCTTCAGCTCATAAGGCTCCAAGGGAGGGTGGTATGGCCCAGGGCCAGCGGCTAAAGGTGGAAGAAGGCAGCAAAAGCCACAAGAGCAACAGGGGGAGCTCAAGCCTCCTCCCTCCCTTCTACCAAAAGCAGGCTGCCCACCCTGTGCCTGGTGCAGCGCCCAGACCATTTCCCTGCCCTCCTCTCCCACAGCCTCAGGGTACACGGAGTCACCCAGTTAAACCTGTAAACTTCTCCGAGTGACACAATGTGTGAGCCACTGTAGTACCCTTAGCAGCATTCTCAGGAAACATAATTTCTCCGAGCCTCCTTTCCATTAGTTGTACCAGAAAGTTGGGCACCCTTATGATATTTTCATGAAGATTTAATAAGCTCAGTCAAGCGCCAATCACAAACCCTCATATTTAATAACCATTGTAGAATAGTAGTCACCTTTACTGAATTTCCCCGGAAGCTAAAGTCTGGGTCTGGCACTTGTCACACATGTTCATTCAATGTGTATCAGATGCATGACTGATTGTGAACGCCTGCAAAAGCACGGCTGCCTCTTCCCGAGCGCCTAGCTCAGCAGATGGTTGGTGTTATTGACTCCGAATATTTATGGAGATTCAACCAGTATCAGTAGGAACGAAGTTCAAGACCTAGTGGGTGTCAGAAGATCTAATTTTGTACTTTCACAGTCGGAAAGCTTGTTCACTGTGGACATCGTTTTAGTTATTTGTATGAGTGTTTCTTGCTTTGTGTTCTAACTGCAGTCTTAAATTACCTAATTTTGTTGCTTACACTGGAAGGTTGCTTGCATCCTAAAACATTCTGTCCATAAAGAGATCCAAGGAATCACATTCGGGAAAGGAGTTGATAGATCCTAAAATGTACTAGAATGTGCTGCGAAAATGGTTGACGGTGTCAAAAGTGCCTCTGAGGCAGCTCTCCTCAGGGGCCTGGGCATAGGCCCTGGTAGGAGTTAAACTGCATCGCCATCTAGTGGTCAGACCATGTGGAGCCCTGATACAGAGTTTTGAAGTAGTTGAGCGAGCTGGTTTTCACATGATTTAACTGAGAGAAACTCCGCGCTCACATTGTCTACCTGCTGCATTTATACACAAGGAAAGTGAGCCTAAGTAAAACTGAGCTAATTTTTACATTAGCGAGTGATCCTAGCACAACTACTGTCCCTGTTGTTTGCTCTTTTCCTCAACAATATGCCATCTAGGATCTAAGATTACACCTGGCTGCTTGGGTTTTCATATAAGAGGGGTCATTCCCATGAATTTGAGAGCACCTATTTTAAAACTAGGTCTTTGACTTCAGTTGTAAATGCGAACTAAATGACAAGAGAATGTGGAAGGGGTTTGTAAACATCAGATTATTAAAAATGTAAAGTACTATAAATATTTATCAAGTTCTGGTATGGAAATAATGCCATCTCTTTTCTGCCCCTGCAGTTGAGGGCCACAGGGATGTATGTGGTGGGACAGCACGTGACCCGGCCAGCAGGAAGGGACGAGATGGTTTCAACTGGCTTCACAGCATCTGAACCAGTGTTTCTATTGCTTTCTGTATCACATACTGGTCTTTCAGTTACGTATGTTTCTTCTGTCACCTTCTCGTCGTATCTGTTATTGAAAAAAAAATTAATGGCCTTGAGTCAGACTTTCCCTTTTCAAATGCCTTCTGGTTTTTCTCACTATCCTCTGGCATTCAGAAAATTGCTTTTTAGGCAGAATGATTGATGACCACCTATCCATACGTCACTCATCATAAATGGTTACCTTCTGGACCATCTCAGGAGATGGCAGCACTCATTAGTCCTTCAAAACAAAAGGATTAGGACATTTCTATCAAAAAGACATTTTCATATGCAGTGAGTGAATTTAAAGTTACATTCTTCCAGCGCATGTCTTCTATGGCTTTGTTAGTGAAGAACAGAAAACTTTAAACTTTTAAAGCAAATAACAAGCTTACAAAGTGCTTCTTAAAAGAAAGCACGCAACTTCCCTGCTTTAAGGGAGAAGAACATTTCCAAAGTGCTTAACATGCTGGCTGTACTCTAAGAATTTACATTAAGCGTCTCAGTTATTTGCTCACCACTCATACTAAAACACTCACAGAGGGACTGCACCCTGACTTTGACCCTGGTTAGGTTACACTTTCTGCCTTGAGATGCCTGCCTTTGCCTTGACTCACACTCTCAGTGTAAGTGGTGGCTATTGCCCAAGATTATGGACAGAAATTGAATCCTCTGGGAAAGATCTCCTGGCTCCATACGCCTGAACACATGCATCTCCTGTATGCCCCTGCACCCTGTGCTGTGGTTCCAGAGAATTGGGATCAATCGCATGCAGGCTCCCACCCTTTACCATGCCCACCCCATTCCCTGTGCTTTGCAGTGTAGTTCTGCTCTGCTTCCATCACAAGAAAGCTTTCTCACTCACTTGAAAATCGCTCTGACCTATAGAATATGTAAGAACATAACTGGTAGATTTCAAGCTAGAACAGAGAAAGATCACATTACTTAAAGCTGAGGACTTGTAAAATCCTAGTTAAAAAGATGCTCAGTAATCTCCCCATTTTCCCTTCCAGGAGTTCAACATCTGCCACCATGGTGGCCGGTGAGAAAGATGATAAAACACAGATGCATTGAGGCCTCCCTTGTTACACTGATGATGTGCACTGACCTAGACCAGTACGTAGCCTCCTGCCACCTAGCGACCTTGGACGGGGTCCTTTAGCGTGCGCTGGAGGCCAGTCTTGAGATGTGAATACTGCTGAATTCTGTCAGTGTTCATGAGTTAACCAAAAGGGATACTTTTGTGATGAACACAGACCACTTTGCAGTGTGAGCCTGTTCAGTGACGTAATTACTTCTAGCAGAGCTCTCCAGGTGCTCGCTTCCTTGTATTGAACGTTTCAAATGGTCCTGTGGTGACAGACAGTTTTGTCAAAACTCTGAAACAGCCCGACAGGCAGTTTCTCGACCTGGAGGAATCTCTCCATCGGATAATACAAGTATGATCATCAACGTGCTTGGGCTCATTAATTACAGGGAACTAAATGCTGTCTCTGGGTTTTGTGGCTCCTGCAGGAGATTTGCTCCACCACTCAGAAATCAGACTCAGCCTAGAACACTGATTTCAAGAAGGCAAAGGCTGGCTTGCAAGCAGCACGCATCCTCACCTCTTCACCCCTTTCCTTTCACAGCTTCCCTCTCCCTCACTGGCTGTGTCTTTCAGAGGCTAGTTTTCAAAGTTCAGAGGGGCCACATGCACACATGTGCCCTTAGCTGTCACACAGGGGGGTGCACTGGAAGTGAGAGGTGTCATCTTCTTCACGTATTAGTATTTCTGGCCTAGAAAAATACCACCAAGTCATGTGGAGTTTCCTTTGAATTATGGTGGAGTAATTCACATTCATATCCAGTCTACCAATTCCCATTTGCCATTCCAAAGAGCAATGACACCCAGGCTGTCAGGCTTACCACAGGCTCTACATCTTCCTAAAACTACTAAAGCTAAGTGAGGGAAATTATTCCCTGGAAGGAAGTCAGGGAGACCTGGGCCTCCTAACTGACACCATGAACTACTACAATGAAAAGTAGCTCTCTGTACTATATTTCCATGAGAAAAGTTTGAGGTACTCCTCACCCATACCCATGAGGACAGAATCTGTGTAAATACGACCTCATTTGCACTAACCTATCAAACTCTCAGAACACACTGTGAATTGTTAGCAGCCAGAAAAAGAGACAAGAAATCATCTTCAATCAAAGAGATACGTAACTCATCCTTATGCAAAGTAAATCCAGAGATATATGATACAGGGTTGATAAACTATCTCAAAGAAGCACTCCTTTGTCTTACTGTTTTAATGTTTTCGCATGAAGTTTCTAGTTTCAAAGTCACCTTCTAATCAAAAATAGCTACTTGAATTCTAAGTATCACATTTATATTCCAGTGCAGAAAGAAAAGGGTCAGCAAGATAACTAACTCAGTGGGCTGGGCACCTGTACAGGCAAGGGCAGGGACTGGGAGTCAATCACTGGTACCACATGCTGAGCCAGCCACCGAGACTAGGCATGGTGGTGCACACCTGCAATCCCAGTGCTGGGGAGGATGAAAACAGGAGGATCACTAGAAGTCTGAGCTGTGCAGTGAGACCCTGTTCTGAATACATTTTTAAAAAAAGAAAAGAAAATTCACTAATGCAGAAAGAACAAAAGATGTGTGCAATTTTCAAGTGGAGCTTCTCTGCCAGTTATTACCAACCCTCTGGTCTGACACCACTGTTCAGAACTCAGCTGAGTGTTTGCTGGCTGAAAGAGTGCTGGGAAACATGATGGATCAGAGTGGCACATTGGTGACTGGAGCTTGGGGTAGTAAGACTTGTGACCAGACACAAGGCAATATGCACTCTGGAGTAACTTACAGGGAAGGATGCACTGTCACAAATCCCCTTCCTTCCAATCCACTTATCCCATTGTTCTTTCTATTTTCCAAAGCTCTTCTGGATGTCCTCTTTCGAGATTGTCTTTATCTGTGTTGTAGCTGCTCCCTTGGGGAGGTTAAATGATTTAAACCCACCAACCCTTTCCTGGTCATCTTAACTTGAAGAAAGAGCCAGCAGTTGCACAGTCGCAGATCTGATGAATACAGTGAGCAAGAACACACCTTCTTGTTCTCATTGGACAGAAGTTGCTATAAATATAAGCCCTGAGTTGCCGGAGAAAGCAGCAAGAATGATGGGATATATCAACTTGCCATGAGGGCGATTATTTTGAGCAGATTAAGCATGATGAGTTTTAAACTGTAACCCATTTTTAAAATTCAAACATTCACCACATCTCTTTATCACCTCCTTATAATGAAAGAATTTGAGAATGAACGTGAGGAGCCCAGCTGGCCAAGTCTTCTACACTGATTAGGGAGACGAGATAGTGGAGGAGCCACACACAACGACGTGACCAGAGACTAACAGAAATAACATCAGCTCAGAACAGCAACACAGAGAGCAGGAGAGCCAGAGGAGGAGTGAAGGGGTCAAGGCTTGGCTGGCAATTTGAGGAAGAGTCATCATGGGAATGCCATGCCTACAAATTCACCACTGAGAATTCTTTCAAGGGGAGAAACACTGGGCTATTCTGCAAGCATCATGAGGGCCAGAAGCTATCCACCAATTCCCAGTGCAGCACCGATCCTTCACTGCCAGTGGATACTGCTTGCAGTCTGTGATGGACCCGAGATCTGTTCATTGCAACAAAGCCCCAAGTTCACGTCCACACCTCTTAAATTCTTGTAGCCAGACATCCGGGAACTTTCAGTGGTGGTAAAAATTCAACTGTGAAAAGAAATGATGCTGAGCCTGTGGACGCTTCCCCCTTGGTCCCTTGTTCTCCTGCTGGGCTCCTAGAATGCTGCCAGAAATAATGACACTAGATTTCTTCACAGTTTTTTAAAAGCTGGTTTGTGCTGATCCTTAAATGCAGGCGAGAGAATGAAAAATATGTGAGAATCTTGTGCAGGGGTCGATTTGCTTTAGGATTGTGTTACAGAAATTGAGCTTGGCCTACAGTAGCTTTCCTGTTTCCTAATACTTGTGGGAGACTTCCTTTACAGTGGCAAAGTATAGGCACACAGCTCCTTGCACCAGGGCAATGGTGAAAACGCGCTGGGTAATAAGGAAGACAGTGCTGTGGTCTGCCTCTCCACTGTCTTCAGTCGCCCTGAGTCCTCACCCTCTCGGCTCTTTCCCCTGACCGTGCGTCCTCCCTGCTACCCCGGGGCATGCGCCCACATGTGTTGCCCAGCTGTCTGCGTCCTCCTCTCCCCTGCTCCCAGACCCCTGCCACGCTGGCCTCCAAGCACACATGTTCTGAGGCTGCGTTCATCCTTGAGATGTCAGCCACATGAGCAGGGCTTCAGGCAAACACTTTTGGACTCCAACAAATAATGAAATCCATGTGTGCTTACATTTGAACCATTCATTCCATAACAGTCCAGTCCAGCTTGTGATCGTGTATATAGCTCATAATGTCGCTCTGCTGTGCTGTATGTGACTCTGGTCATGCGGCAGGCAGGGAGCACGACTTCTGCCCAGCTACTGAGCACAGCACAGGGTTGGTGAATGGAAGGAACTTACATTTGGTGAAACAATACATCAATTCTAATTGAATGCTGAATCTGGTATATAGTAGGATTTATATCAAAAGTTAATGTATATTAAATATAAACATTCATGAGTTAATTCCTGGAAATGTCACACAGGAAAGTTGAACAAACACGAGCATCATAGAGGGGCTTAACTGTGTCTTCTCCATTCACCAGCTATCTGAATTTGGAAAAACATACCTTATTTACCTCTCTGAGCCTCAGTCTCCTCACATGAAGATGATAAAAATAACTTCGAACTTGGACATCAAAGTCAAATGAAATACGTTGAAAAAACTAGCTAGCCTAGTGAGTACCGTGCGGTGAGTTCTCAGTGGTAGTTGCGGACATGCTTGAATTTGGGTATCATGTGGGTTAAATCAAAGCACAGAGAATAATTTGATTTAGAGGAGGGTCATATCTAAAACAGCACCCTACTGACCACCACAATTAGGCTTGTTGGAGCATGCCTGAATTCCTATTGCAGGGGAGGCTGAGACAGGAGGATAACTAAGAGTCTGAACTGCACAAGGAGACCCTGTACCAAATAAATAAATAAATAAATAAATAAATAAATAAATAAATAAATAAATTTTTATGGCTGGCTCAGTCTGCCCTGGGGTGGAAGCTGGTGCAGCATGTGGTGCTGGGGATCAAACTGCAGGCCCTGTGGTTGCCTAAGCTTGTCTAAGCAGATGCTTCAGACCGCTGAGCCATCTCACTGGCCCAATAAAATATTTCTTAAAATTGCGGCTTGATACTTAAGATGAACTCAGCCAATAGCTGCGGGGTAAGCACGACTATTTTCACAGAGGGCTGTAGTGCAAGCAGGGCAACAGACATATTTGAGAATGACTTCCAATTCATATTGCAGTTTATTTTGAGAATGCTGGAACAATACCAAATACCACCGCTAGGTGTCAATAAATATGCACTATAAAAGCGGGAGCTAGCTTCCTTAGTGCTGATTCTATGTTCAGTTTCCCTGTCATATTAGGGCACTGCACGCTTGTAAAGCTAAAAGAGTGTACTTATTCAAAATTTTATCAAGTGAGACAAATTGTCACATTTTTCCATTTTCTTTTTTATTATTATTACTATGAATACTAGGGAACAAGCAACAAAGCCTCTGGCTGAATTCCACGGTGCCCTCGCAAGGTATGTGGGTACAGGTTAAGCAGGAGTCTAAGCTCACACAAAAGGCTGAGCCAGGAAAGAGACTTTCCCACTCCAGCCTGCTGCCTCCAGCTTCCACAAGCCAAAATAAGCCTCCCCAGGCCATTTACCACCTTGTCCTTCTGGGTCATTTTACTGTACTCCCCAACCAGTCATGTGCAGATTTCTTTCATTGCAGTAGCTTTGGCCACCCCTTCTACTATGAATTCTACTTGTCCTGCTCCTCTTCATTCATTTCCTTTCATATAAAGAATGTGTGTGTGTGTGTGTGTGTGTGTGTGTGTGTGTGTGTGTGTGTGTGTGTGTCCAAAACACCTTACTTGAGCTACCTATTCCTGGATATGGACTTCCTATATGAGCTTGCTAGGGCTGTCTTAAAGATACCCTGCAGGTGGATTAAGCAGGAGAAATGCATCTTCTCACAGTCCTGGGCCCTAGGCATTCCAGCACAAGGTCCTGGCAGGGTGCTGGCTGACTGCTTGGAGCCTCCCTCCTTGGCTTATGTCTGCATATTGGCATATCACCTTTGCTCTGTGAGTGTCTCTGTCTTCTCTCCTTAGAGGTACACTGGTCACATTAGCTCAGGGTCCACCCTGGGAACTCATCTTAATTATTTCATTGGACACCTCATCTCCAGATGTAGTCACACTCTGGAACGCTACAGCCTAGGACTTCAAAGTCTGTATCATCTCTAAATGTCTCACTACCACTCCACATGGCTGAAGCTATTGACATGGACAATTTCAGGTGCAGTGCATTCCTATAGGTTGTAAGTTTCCACAAGGATAGCAACAGTGCTCGGTTAAAGAGATGAACTCAACATCTGCCCCTGGTCAGTGTTTAGCATTCATTAGCTCACCTTTGTATTATTCCTACCAGTATCTTCTTTATTGTTATATACCATAGAATTTCAGGGCACAGCATGAAGTGGCTCAGTAAATATTTAATTACTTAGATATTTAGGAGCTAGCAGTAGAAAACAATATTCTGACTGCATTTGTTTTTTTCCCCCTAGCCAACCCCTTATGCTCTTTAACTCAATGACCTGGGTGTCCTTGGTTGCATATGTCCAACAGCAAATAGAAGAACAGCATTTCCTATGGCCAGGTGAGATTCATTACAGCAGATGAGGGCCAGCACCTGTGGAACAGCTGAGCTTTGTGCAGAACACTCATTAAAAACCTGTGCTCATGTGCAGAAGCCCAAGGTGCCAGAGCTATGTTCAGCGCTTGCTTAGGCCTTGCCATCAAAGCTCGTGTCCTCACCTGAACTGCATCCCTGCCAGCTGCCACTTCCCCTTCTGAGAACACATCCTTGGAGTGGGATCCAGGCACACAGCCATCTGTCACCATATTCTCTGACTTTCTAGACCTCTCCTCTGGTATGAGAGTCCCTGACACTCCTAGCCCAGATGCTTGAGGCTGAGGCCTACAGAGACCTCTTCCCGGATGCGTCCTTCTGAGCATCTGAGGCAGCAAAGGATTCGCCCCCATGGCACAGGATGAAGCCAAGTGCCAAACAGGAAGAGAGGCAGGGTGTGTCTGGGCTGGGAGTCCCCTTCGACTTCTTGGTCCTGTGCCTCAGTTATCCAGGGACCATCCTGGAGGTCTGTGTATTTTGCACTCTGACATTTCACTTTAACCATTTCCCCTTAAAACATAATGTATAGACAAGTTTCTCAAGACATGCCCAGGAAAACCTACACCGCTGTGGGGTCACAGTTGCTGGGCACATGAGATGCAGGGATCCAGGGAAGCTTGCCCATGAATTCCCAATTCCCAACCTCATTATGACTGTGGACAACTCACTTCAACTTTCTTAGGGCAATTTCTCCAAATGAGAAAGAGTATTCAAGGAAGCAAAATAAAACCCAATATCTTTATAACAAAATCTTGCGCATGATATTTCCTGATGCCCTGGAATTGATGGCCAAGACTCAAAGCTAAGGGTCAGAGAGGTATCCCACCTACAGTGAGGTGTCAGCCCAGTGTTCACAACAGGTAGGACCAGATACCTCTCATGGGACACTTGAAGACAGCCAAGCGCTCTGGGCTACCGCTGCCGTCACCCCAAACTTCTCCCTCAGTCTCTACCAGCAGAATCCTGGGAAAACTATTTCAAAAGAATAAGGAATGTAAAGATAAAAAAGTAGCAAAAATCTCATATGCAGCAGAAAAGCAACAGGAGAAATTTGGCAGTGAAATATGGAAATGATAGACGACATTTCCAATAAGTCATAAAACAAATGACACCCATACACAGTGTTAAAACATAATCCTTTTCAGGCTCTTCCTCCCATAAAATGAGATTTTTCTTTTTAATTATGCTGGACACAGGTCTGAAGAGAAACCCAGCCTCATTTTCACCCTTGAAATTGAGAATACGGAGAAAAGGTCAGGAGGTCATCAACCCACGGGAGAACAACTTGTACAGAGAGCTAAAGAAATACGATCGACAGAGGATGATAAAAGGAACCGAAATCACTTCTCTTTCTCAAGTACTTGGAAGTATGATTGGCTTTTTCCAGGAAAAGTTGCACAGTCTTTTAAGAAGGAGTTGGAAGAATAAGATTTCTCAAACAGCAGCACGATTTGGGTTGGTGAAGCATTACTACTAGCCAGCAGTACCGTATGCTTTGGACATATACCTGAACTTTCGCTACCGTATTTGGTTGGTGTTTTCTGTGAGTCCCTTTTTTGTAAAGTCCATGGCAAACTGTCTTGCTATGAGGGTGAATTAGCTAGGAAAGTGTTCTCTTCGTAAATAGCTTCTTCAAAATAGCTTGGTAAGTTCCTGATCAGAAGATTGAAATAGAGCAAGACAACCGACTCTGAAGAGAACGTTCTAGCACTTACTTTGAGTCCTGCGTTTTCCTCATGGATGCATAATTTTAGGTGAGTCCCTCACAACCTCAGAGTCTTCGTCCCTTCCTACAATAAAGGAGGATCACGTCTACCTAGCAAGTGTATTAGGTTAAAAGCAATTTCAAATGCAAAGGATCAAACTGTATCTTGCGTGTGAAAATTTTTCATCTTTGCCAGTTATTTCTGCCCTGGTGGTTGTGAACTTTTGCTCTACACATAAAATTAGAATTAACTTAATGACAAGTATAGAACTCATTATTCTTGACATAATATTGCATGCATTTAAGGAAATGGGTTCTTGTTTCTTACACCCTTGAAAAATTCCATAATTTTATTCACATACTGGAAAATAATAGCTCTTTAAAAAATCAAGTTATTGACTCTTTTGACCCTATAGCTGGGGCATATAATCAAATTTAGGCCCCTTTCATTAGGCAAAGGCAGACACTTTTAAAAGTTTGATCAGTAAATGATGGAAAGAGAAAAAATAGATAATTATGAATGTGAAACCAGCAAAGTGACCACTTTTTATTCCACTCAGAAATCATTAACTAAGTGCTATATTTATCAGGGTGAAGGATGGTGTTGCCATAACCGGATCCAAGTTTTAGACTCTAGCAGAAGCGCCCAGTATTCAAGACGGAAGTTCTTTGCCACTGACAATGACCCCCTCAGCTGGAGAACTGGCCTATTCCAGCCAGCGCTGCCTAGCCTGCGTGCTACCCATCCTTCTACAACCCACAGCCAATGATAGACTGAGGAGGAAGAAACATCGCTGCGCTCCCTCTCTGTAAGAACGTTGGGAGATATGGTTTAGGGTCCAGGTCTCTCCTCCTCAGGGAATGAGGCCAAAGCTCTTCTCCAGCTGAGATCATGCTGGGTCCTTGCTTAGGGAGGTCCCAGCCCTGTCCAACTGTCCGTATTCTTTTTTCCTGAAGTTTTCCTCTACAAAGCAGCTCCACTCTGTCCACAGGCCCTGCTCTTAGGAAATACAATTTGTAATGCTGGAAAGAAAAGAGTATAAACAATTAAACTTATTTTTGAAAGAAATTGAATATAAATGAGGATTCAGCTGTAATACAAAAGGGAAGCTATTTAAAATGGAGTCCTAAAATAATTGTGACTCCTGTTGTTGTCATTTGAAATTGGGTAAATTTCAAAATAATATGATTGGGATATTTAAATGTGCAAAGTAGTTTTGTTGCATGAATCACCAATCAATAATAGAATGGAAGGGGGATTTGCCATAAAGGTAGCCTATTCATTTTCTCAATGTTAATAAGCATAATATTTTTAGAAAAAAATATTTTCTTTATCTTTGTGCTTCCCTTGTTCTCTAAGTTTTGAATCCTCATTTTCCCAATTTTGGGGAAAAGTGATGACAGCAAGTGGCCTGTAAGGCAATTTTTACTAAAAATGCAGCAGTACAAGTGGTAGAGATCCAATACACATAGGTATTTCATTGTTTTTGGAGAGTGGGTGGGTTTAATAAGGTCTTAACACTTATTGGTATACTGTAAAGGACTGCATAGCTCAAAACTCCTTTTTTATTACAAAACTAAAGCCAAGGCTTTCTTAGAAAACCACACAAAATCTTTAAGACTAAGATTATTTCAGAGAGCATGAGATTTCTACCCTACAAAGAAGGAGATGATCAGGTGAGAGGAGTCAAGGTCTTCACACGTTGAATTGAATGATTTCTGGCCTTTACAATGCCTTTGTGTTAGGCGATAAAATGTTTCTAAATATCATCCTACAATAAAACACCACTTAATATTGTCCAACACTTAGCTGACATTTCTTTACTTCTTCTTAAACAAAGGAGTGTGAAATCGAAACTAGTGTTCTTATAAGATGCAGCATTACCTTTATTTCACAAGTTCAGAAACAGAGAGTCTGTGTTAATAATTTTGCAGTTAGTAAAGAGTCAGGAAATCTTATCAAAGATTTCTCTGTCTAAGAACTCAGAAGAGAGTGCTGGGAAAGCTGGGAGAGGTCAAGGATAAAGAATAACTATGGATTCAACTACTCATACCAAGTCAATCAATGTTAACAAAAGGTGCCTGAGATCTTACAACCCTGGGCAAAGGAAAGGGACCACACCTTCCTGCCAGACCTGAAGAACCCCAGCTCTAGTCTTCATGCACAATAATGCTCCAACAAACTAGACTGATAAACTCAGCAACAGTTACTCAGATTCTGCAGTTGCAGCCTCTTCTTGTTTTCATTGTAGGTAACTGACAATGGGGGAAAAATCTGCTTTCAGTCACCAAGGACCAAAGAGATTCTTCTCAGCTAAAATGGATGGGCTACTGCTCTTGCATTCATCCATTCTAACTTTGCTAGTGAGAAGCGCATACAGTAATGAAGTTCTTATTTTCGGAAGGATATCAGGAAAAGATATTTTATAAAATGCGCAATAGTCTATTATCTTATGATAGGAAATATTTGATTGTTTAATTGCCCTTAGATTCTGTGTTTCAAGTGGTCAAATATTGTTTATCTTTTTGGAGGGCTTTGGCATGCTTTCTATCAGTAGGAAATGAGTTGCAAAACATCAGGGAAGCTTCAAAGCGGTGCGCTTAGTCTATCATGTGATTTATGAGAACTTATCAGAACACTGAGTCCTTCCTGTGCAATTTCAATCTGAGCATGCAAGAAACATCTGGAGAATCACTGGTTATCACATTGCTGTTGGAAATAACTGAACTAAAAGATTCTCACCAAAATGATAGGTGTCTTAACATGCAGCAACATCTGGACAATCGTTTGTTAAACATAGAAGTCTGGAGATTGAGAAGGACAGCATTGACTCACTTAATTTTTGTTTGATATTATCCTTTTCCAAATGAGGACATTATACATCCTCTCTTAAAGTTTTCATTCAACATACTCACCAACAGGGAATCAGCGCAGTGCCTGGTCCCATGATTTTTTTTTTTTTTTTTTTTTTTTTTTTTTTTTTTTTTTTTTTTTTTTTTTTTTTTTTTTTTTTTTTTTTTTTTTTTTTTTTTTTTTTTTTTTTTTTTTTTGTAGCCCAGGCTGGTCTCGAACTTGCACCAATCCTCCTGCCTCAGCCTCTCGAGTGCTGAGATTACAGGCATGCGCCACCATGCCCGGCTTGGTTCCATGATTTTTCACTTTCTTATCCAGGTCCAGAAAAGTCACGCAACCTCTGTAGCTCTTCGGTGTCCTGCATAAGAATCATAACACAGGGAATTAAAAGTAATAATTAAAAAAAATCTAGATGTTGACCCAAGAGATTATCATGTAAGAGATACTGGGAAGAAAAGAATGTGTATAAGTTTTTCTTTTTTTTTTTTTTGGTTGGACCGGGTTTCAAACTCATGACCTTGCATATGCCAGGCAGGCACTTGTGCCACAGAGCTATCTCCCCAGCCCCCTAGAGTGTGCATAAGGAGAGTGATCTCCATGTTTCTTTCCATCAGATAGTTTTGGCAAGATGGATGATGTCACATGACTTTTGGAGGACGTTTGCAGATTTATGAACGTGCGTTCTATTGTATGGTAATGGAAAATTTTAATGTGAAACCATTTTCTTGCCTCAGGGATACCTGTCATGCCTGGTAGGGCAGTTTCAGAATCTATTATTGACAATATTAAATCTATATTCATCTCAATAGGAAAAAGAGTATGGAGTGACAGAGGAAAACATTAAATCAAATACACCTACTAGAGGGCCAGCCAAATAGTTCAGCAGATTAAAGCATCTGCAAGGAGGCACAGGGGCCAGGGGTTTGATCCCAAGGCCTGCCGTGCTGGCCCTGCTCTTTGGACATGCTGTGACAGCAATTGAGACTGAGCGTGGTGGTGTCTACCTGCAATCCCTGCTCTTGGGAGGTTGTAAACAGATGGATTACTATGAGGCCAATCTAGTACTGAGACCCTGAACACCCTATAGACCCTGTCCTAAATTCATTAAAAAAGAACAATGCTTAAAAATGAAATCAACATCCAATAAAATTTCCAGGCCTATGAATTTCTAGGAAGTACAAAGGACAAGATGATAAATATATCGCAGGGGCAAAGGTTCAATCCTTGGGCCTGCTGTGCTGCCCCCCACCACCCGAGTGCACTGAGACAGCAATTGAGACTGGGCATGGTTGTGTGTGACTGTAATCCCAGCTCTTGGGAGGTTGTTAGCAGGCAGATCACTATGAGTTTGATCTAGTAGTGAGACTCTGAACATCCTGTAGATCCCCCTCCCCCCCAAAAGTAAAATACACTTGCCATCTGAAGGCTGTCACAGTGCTTGCCATAATGAACTTCTAAGTTTTTTCTCCGGTATACTGCCCTGTAAATTTGTCAGTCAGGATCCTTCAAGAGTCCAAATGCTATACTATTGTAGGGGAGCTGAAGGAAGATTTACTAAGGAACTATTAATCTAAATACAGACTGAAGGAATGGAAACTAAACGTTGAAGTTTGCAGTCCCGGAGTCCAGCATCAGCCTAAAGAAAAGGCAAAGAGACATTCATTCCCTGGACCTGAGGAGGCTGTGCTTAGCAGTTGGAGCACACCCTTCAGCAGGAAGACAGAACCTAGCTGCCTTCTCTGGTAAAGAGAAAGTCAGCACTGAATCCTGGCTTTCATTTCCAGGATTTATTCACTAGGTTGCTGGTGCCCTCCACATCTCCAGTGATGGAAGCCAAGCTGTAGGACTCTGTTGGTCTCTTGGTGTACCTGGTAAGAAATGATGGCAGGGGTAAGGAAAAGACAGGCAAGAAGACAAGAGCTGGGTCAGGCGGTGGCCCATGCCTGATTGGCAAACGATCCCCAGAACAACAACAGGAGTGTTATTATATACCTTTGCAAAGTTCATACCATGTGACACAAGGTTACCTAGTGACTAACAACTGACATTTACCAGGTTAATGCTTTTCTGAGGACTGAGGTAGCCTAACTGCTTTCGGCACTGAGGCCTGGTTCTAATCTCACACACTTGACCAATTTCTGGCTTTAGCAGCTCCCAACACCAAACAGAATAGAAAAGAGAAAGACAGTTTTGAGCTTATGGAATTTCAATCTTCTGGGGGCACAGGGAACATGCAGCGGGTTTCAGGGGGGCAGGAAATATTAACCTGCTCAGGGATCCAGTTTAACCCCAAGTGCTTTTGATTTCCACTCTTGTCAAAATGTTGTTCTTGCCTTATTTATACAAATGCTTCCCATTTAGCTCTGTTAGCCATCTTAGAGGCTGACTGCTTTACGGAGTCATCTTGCCCTTGGCTCAACAGCAGCAGCAAAGCCAGCACTGAGTCTACTTTAAAAGAATCTTAAAAAGTGTTCTCGTCACCCCATGTTTTCTGCTCATGTCAGAACCATTGAATCCTGGTTTGAGTAAATTATGCAAAACCTCAAGGTTGTGCTGAAATGAAATCCAGGGATAATAGAAGAGACTTTTGCAACATATTTTTTTCTCATTGACATGAAACAATGTCCAAGGCTGGTTTGTTCTTTCTCACCCTTCCAAATCTCTGGAATTTCTTCCTGAAATATCCCATCCCCCAGGAGCGGCGCTTGGCAAGCTCAGCAAGCTAGCTGAACCTGGACCTGTGAGGGTGCCGCGTGGAGACTATTAAGAACTCCTTCAGGGAGCGGCCAGGGCTCACCATCAATCGTATATACGGACCACAGGATGGTGACAGGTACAGCAGCTGTCAGGGGACCAGGGCTTCTCAGGTTTGGAACACTAGCCAGGAAGAACGAAGTAACTGGGGCAGAGACGCACAGCAGAGTGGGTGGGAGGAACGACGCGACAGCATGATGCGAGGAAGGCCGCAAAGACTCATCTCAGCAGAGGCCTCGAGTCTGCAGGAATCGCCACCCAGGACGTGTGTGAATCCAAGTTGTTTTTCAGAGTTCTTGGAGGGAGACGTCTGACCTCAAGTTTCTGGCCTCTCAGAACTCTTCCTGAGTTGTAAAGGAGTTCTGCTGTTTCATACTTTTCTGTCTAATTCGCGCCCACCCCTACCTTCCTCTGTGTCTCACTAATTCTGAGCCATTTTTCAAAACTGGGCTTAGAATGAAAATGTTTGAAAACTTTTCTCTGGCCACACAGGACTCAGTGAGCTCTAGTCACGAGCTCCCCAGCACCACCCAAGGTGAATGTCCCCATTGTATTGGCGACCAGTGGTTCTCAAACAGGAACAGATGCAAGGGTCAAACAGAGGACTAGCTAAACAAAACAAGGCTGGGTCAAAATCCAGAATTTCTGCCTCAATAGATTTGAGATGAGCTCAAGAATTTGCACTGTCAACAAATTCCCCTGTAAAGCCCAAGGAATTAGTGCTGGGACTGGGACCACCCTCTGAAAACCGTCTCCAGAATAGTCTATTTACTTCTACGAACCTCCCCTACCTTACCACCAATGCACTGCAAACTGTTCCATAGCAGGGACTTGGTCTTTCAAATCACCGCGTGCCTAGCATTTTACGCAGTGCCAGGAACACCACAGAGCCTCCACAAAAAATCATATAATACTTGAATGAATGAAAGCGGAAATTATTTACACTGAGAGCATCTATTTTCAGAGTAAGCATATGCATTAAGAGATTTTGTTGTATCAAGGTTAATTTAAAAAACATAAGCAAAAGAGCCTGTACACTGTACACTTAGGAAGATCTAAGTGTCCAAAACTATAATGTTCTTTAAACTTTGGCTAGGTTATTTGGCCTCAGGGAACTGTCCTAAAAATGAATAGCTGAAAAAGAGAATACAGAATTAGATGTGAAATGAGGTATTAGGAGAACTGGCCAGTATCTAATGAACAGAAAAGGGAGCTGGAAAGCAAGGAGAAAGCAGAGGAGCCTCCAAGATCCGCTATTTCTTCTTCTATTAAAACTTAACATTGCAAGTCAGAGCTATTTTTGTTGTTTCTGTTTTGTTTTTTAATATATTTGGCACAGGGTCTCACTATGCAACTCGAACTCATAGATTCTCTTGGTTTTGCCCTCACTGGCACTAAAATCAGCCATGTGCACCACCACCATGCCCGTCTCAGCGGCTGGCTCAGTGAGGTCAGTGTGGCATGTGGTTTTGGGGACTGAACCCCAGGCTCTGTGCTTGCCTAAGCAGGCTCTTAGTTCACTGAGCTATCTATTTGGCCCTGCAAGGCAGAATTTACATATGTATGTCTGTATGTATGCAGCTTGAATGCAGTAGTTTATTTGGAAGACCCAGGAAAATGCCATAAAGAGAATGCTAAGCACATTAGAGAAGAAAATAAAATCAATAGACAGCACCTTGCACAGCCAGTTACTACTGCAGGGAACTAGACTTCAATTAGTTGAGGAAACTCTGGATGCCAGGGTGAAATTTCTTGCTTAGTCAAATAGAAAGACTAGGACTGAACATCTAGTATAGCACCCACCTGGAAGGGGCCTGGCACTTTCACTGGGCCACATGCAAGCCAGAATTTCGAAGAGAGAAAAATAAAACCAAAAAAGGCTTGTGCATACTGCGCCAGTATGGTGGAGACACGTGTGAGCTGTGCTCCTTTCAGGCTCAGCTGGTGTACCAGAATGGTTTTCCTAATGCTTCCATGTGCCCTGCTCTGCCCCATCATGCTCTAACCTGCACCGTGTGATCCCTTTAGCACATCCCTGTGAGGAGCGCCATACAGAGAGCTAGTGGGCTGCACGCCATGGCCGCAGTTACACAGATATCAGGGCCCTGGGAAGGAGGAATGCAGGGAGAAAGATCAGGACGCACCGGGTCTCTTTTCAGTATGTCTCTTTGACGTTCATTAAATGGTAAGACAGCAAGGTAGCAAGCCCTGTTTTACTAGCTAGCGTATTGATACCTTGTTTCTCACTCAAAAGCTAGAAACAGCATCTCCTGGGAGCATCAAAAATTGCATTGTGGGCCTCAAATGAATTCACCCACTGAGATTTTGACCTCTGCGTGACTGTGTGACGTTGGTGCACTCATGGATGGGAAATTCCCTCAGAATTGAGGCCCCAGAAGCATCCCTTATCCCTCCTGCTTTGTGAGAATAGGGAACCACCACCCTTGAGGCAGGAAGGAGGTGCCCCAAACCTAAATCTGTTTGTGTTTTGATATTGGTCTATCCAGCCCCTGGAACTAGAAGAAATAAACTTCTGTTATTCTTAAGCTACTCAGTTTATGATATCTTTACGATGGCACCTTCAAAAGGAATACAATAGGGTTAAAAAGCACCTTGTCAAAGGTCTGCTGACCCCACTGCATTTATCTTCAACCTCCCAGGACAATCCGGTGTCTGAAGTTGTCAGGTGTGAGAAAATCTTCAGATTCTTATTCATAATGTCTGGAAAATGATTCTAGCCTTCAGGCCACCATCAAGGTGAAAATGTTATCTAATATTAACATATGGTGTCACCACCTTTCAAAAATTCTTTATAGTTACCCTTTGCCTGTAACCCGGGACACACTAGGTCTCTCTCTGACAAGACATTCTTGTCTCACGTCTTTTTCAGGGTAGTTATTAAAAATACCTCTATCTCAAATGTATTGTGTTGAAAATATAATATGACTGCCTGTTCATAGCAGCACATCTGAGTCTTGGGGTGACCGAATTCCATCTTATGGTCTAGTTTCATTTTGCGCCATTTCCATTCCCAGCTGCTGACTGTAACTCATTATTTTATTTGCTATTTCTCTCCTGTGCTTTGGTGTTCACTGTCTCTCCTCTACTTCTACCCAACCTTATCATTTTTGGTTATTGGATGTCTGCTTATCTTTCAAGTCTTACCTGAAATCTTCATAATGTCTTCCATGATTTAAATATCCTGCCCCAGCCATACTATTTCACTAAAAAACATACATTCAATAAGGCATTTGCCTCTTTCTTTTGTAAACATTCATGCATAATTTTTGTTTCCATCTTAAGTCACTTGCAAGAGTAACAAGCAATCTTCTTCCATTTCCATGATATCTCAAAATTAATTGAGTGGATGACCATATGAATACATTTATGAATATCTCAGGTACATCAGAAATAATTTTGAAAAACATTCGCTTCTGAGTGGTCTCTGTATCCTGGAGAACATCTAGAATCTCTAATCCTTTCATCCAAGGTACAAGCAGCCACGCACAACAGCACTACTTCCAGTGGTGTCTGAGCACCCACATCTCTAATGGGGAGAGGTCTACCTTTCTAAGTATACTAGTGGATCCCACCTTCTATTCTTCTTACTCGTAAGTAGCCAAAAGGAAATGAAAGTCCACGTGTCATTGATTTCTTCATTGACCGATTCCTCTTCTGCGCTTCAGGTTGAGTGGATGGAATCAGTCTCTTGCTCTTAGAGGGAATAGTTTGGTAATGACAGCATGACTCCCAAACTGAAATCTAATTTGTGAACATGCCTTCTACTGCTGACGCTTCTGGAAAGCAATACCAAGTGCAGACAGATAGAAGGGGGAAAGGGAAGTTCTACAATATGTTGAATTGGGGATATTTGCCTTCTTTTCCAGAACTCTTATCTCCGCTCTATAAATTCCAACACGGGTGAAAGGCTGGACACCAATACCAATATCTTACACATCTTAGCCTTACATATTCAGCATTACCAGACTTTGGCCGTGTTTTTGTCAGAAAATGCTTCCGTGTACAGTTTCCAGTGTTGTCTTGACTTTTGACACCGCTGATCACAATTACGGCAAAGTTGGCAGCAAGTCAGGCAGAATTGTGTGGAGACTTAATTCCAGAGGTCCATGTCTGCTGGGTGAGAAGTGATGCTTGTCAACTGTTACAGACTAACACTGAAGCTTACAAGGCCCCACGTCCGTCATCCACTTGGGTTGCCCCTTGGCTAGTGACACGAAGTGCAATGTGGAGCCCTCTGCTCAGCGTCCTGACTCCTTTTTCCACACTGAGCTCTGTGGCACACGCAGGCCAAACTCTGGGCAACACAACCTGAGGTTTGGGAGCAGCCTGCCTGGAGGCCACTGTGCATTTGCTAAGCGGCCCACAGGTTCATTTGGTGGACACAGTATGGTACCCCAAGCTGTGGTCACTGGAACGGTGAGTCCTAAAAAATGTGCAATCTTTTATTTTATTATTATAATTACAAGAGGTCCAGCGTGGACATTTCAGTAAGTAAAGAAGGAGCAATGCTTAGGCCTACCATGGGGATCAGTACCCACATCCAAATGGAAAAGAAAATGGTTAACAGCGGGTCTTTCCAGAGCTGGGGATATAGCACAGTGGCTCAGGACCTGCCTGGCCAGCACAAGGTTCTGAGTTCAATTTCTTGTACCAAAACAACAACAAACAAACAAACAAATAAATAAATAAATAAATAAATAAATAAATAAAAGGACCTTTCCAAAACGTATCTAAGTTATTTTGTGTCCAGATTCGAATGGCTGCTCCCCTTTTAAATGCATCACATGAGCCTAGAGGTAATAGCTGCCCATCGCCCCAGAAAGGTTGAGAGATTTTCCACAGCACTTTTCCAAGTCTTGTGTTTCAGATGGATGTTTAAAAGCATTCTTTTGTAGTTTTGTCAGTAGTAACCAGCAAATCATCCTCACTTAGGAATTACAGAGGCTTTCAAGATGCAGGAAGAAGAAAGAATTACCACTGGAGGGTCAGCTATAAATAAGCCCCCGTAGGCATGTGCTAGGATGAGGCCTATTAGCAGTGTCATTTTAGGCTGGTGTTTTCTGTTCACTTACACCGAGCATTTTACTTAAGAGCTCTATAATCTCTTGTGTTTAAAAAATTCATCATTATGGGACTAACGCCTAACCCTATCCCCTTCTAAATTGCTAGACATTTAGCCGTATGAAGACTTACTATGTGATTCATGATTTCATTTGCCAGTGAGAAAGAGTGTTTTGCTAACATTAAAGATTCCAACATTTTGCTAAAATAATATGCTCATGCAACAAGTTTTAAAATGATATTTTTTGGCTGCATTCATTTCTTCCTCTTCTTTATAAGTATTTTCTAGTGGTATTTTCTTACCATAAAAGCTATAATCATAAGTTCTGGTGGTTCATTCAAAAATATGAAGAACATTTGCATTTTTTTCTATTATTCTTAATTCTGTTGTTACACATTTTAGTATCTACTTTAAAGATACCATTGAGTGTATCCTTACAATATAACATAAACACAATTACTTTCTCATTTGGAAACTACAAATGTTTTAGAGTAGCTGTTAAACACAGAGTACTGCTTTCATGTGTTTGTAAAATTCAGACAAATTAGGGTGGCATGGGTTATAGTTGGGAACTCTCCTTTTTACTAGTGCCCTACATGTTTCCAAAACAGACTGTTTGCACTCATCGCCAGTAATTTTTTCTTCATATTTCACTTGTTTATATGATTAACTATTTTAAATTTATTTCATAATTGTAAAAATTGGAGACTTCTGCTTGGTCTTGTAGTTCTTATCACAATGAAATCTTCATTTCTCCAAAGTATTTACCCTATCCTAGATTTAAAAAAAAATTAACTTAAAAGAAAAAAGCCTATTCTCTTAATTTGTAGGTTTCGGTGCAGGGAGATAACTCTGTAGAATAAACACTTGCCTGGCAAGCACAGGATCCTGAGTTCAGTCCTCAGTACCACAAAATAAATGACTAAATAAATAAGTACTGCAGGTTTCATTGCGGCCTGCATAATCATTCCTGCACCAAGTTATTTTTTCGTTTAAATCTTCTTCCTCAAACTTCCTCTTATTTCAGCTTATGACAGACTGATCTCTTTAAATATTTTCTTTTTTCTTTTCTCCTTTCTTTTCTTTTTTCTTTGTTTTTCTTTTTCTTTCTTTTCTTTTTTTTAATGGTACAGAGGATTGAAATCAGGACCTTGTGCTTGCCAGGCAGGTGCTTATTCTACTGAACTATATTGCCAGCCCCAAAGTTGAGAAGGATTTTCTTTTTTTCTTTTTTTTTCTGTCTCAAGTACCTTAAGGGTGGGTCTGGGGATTGAACCATTATCCCTGTGCCTGACTGGGGGTACCCAACACAGGCACTTAAACCACCAAGCCCCTCCAAGATATATCTATTTATCTATCTATATATATCCATATAGATAGATAGATAGATAGATAGATAGATAGATAGATCTATCTATCTATCTATCTATCTATCTATCTATCTATCTATCTGGGTTTTTTTTTTTTTTTTTTTTTTTTTTTTTTTTTTTTTTTTTTTTTTTTTTTTTTTTTTTTTTTTTTGTGGTACCTGGGATTGAACTTAGGACTCTGCTCTTACCAGGCAGGTGCTTCTCCTACTGAGCTATCTCCGCAGCCCCTTAAAGATTTTCCTTTTCTGCTATGCCTTCCAAAAATTTCAAAAACACTTCTTTTTATTCATTTCATCTAGTATGTTATGCACACAAGTTTAATTTTCTTCTTTTAAGACTTTTGTCTTCACAATGCACAAATGGTCTGCCCAACAGGGAAGCATTCGCAAGATAAAAGCAGGCCAATGGAGAAGGCACACACAGGAAGACATCAAACCGCTAAGCCTGCAGGAGCATTTGCAGGCTGGTTCTCTGTGCATCAGTCTCAAGAAAGCTAACAGTTCACACAGGAATTTTTCTATGATGCTGCAAATTACGCAGATTGTAAAGCCCAATCCAGGAGCACAGTGGCCGTGTTCTTTGGCATGTTAAGTCACTCTCTAAATAAATGTTTTCTAGGGGCTAGGGAGATAGCTCAGTGGAATAAGCACTTGCCTGGCAAGGTCAGGGTCTTGAGTTCAAGCCCCAATACCACCATAAATAAATAAATAAGTAAATAAATGCATTCTCTAGCACAAGAACACAGTGGGCACACAAGCATGCACACACACACACACACACACACACACACACACATACACACACACACCACACATACACTTCTGATGGAGAATAAATAACTTTGGGAAATGTTACCATGAATTTAATTTAATCTAAAGAAAAAGAAAGATCCCATGGATTTGCTCCTAAATAATATCATGCAACTTTGGAAAACAGAAGTGCTTGGCATGGGGTGCAGAGGCCACACAGTGGGGAGAACTGAAACAAGACCTGAAGCTCTGTGCCTGGATTGGAGGAGAGACCAGGACGAGGCAGTGGGGCTCACTCCAGAGTTCCCCTCCATCTTCATCTCAGCACCACACAGGAAGCTGCCACTTCCATAAAATATCGACTTCATCAAAAAAGAGCTGTAATTTGATGTGCTGTAATTTGGTCTGACTGGCTGCCTGCATGAATTTGTAGGTGGGCATGCTGATGTCTAGCTATTGCAGCCTTTTTACTACTACAATTACCTAGTAACCAATTTTTTTTTTTTTTGTCCCACCACTATCAGTGAGAGCAAGACAGTTTGTAGATCCCCGTTTTTTAATACAGTAGTCAATGTACATTTTGGTGTTTTTTTGTGGTTACTCTATAGCCTTAATCTAACAGGAATCTGTCAGCACCTTCTCCCCTTTCTGGTTATCATTTTTTTAATGTATTTTTTAATGTAGGGTCTCATTAAGCAGCTCAGGCTCATAGTAATACTCTTGTTTTCAGCCTCCTGGGGGGCACCAGGTCTCTGGTCCTCTCAGCCCACCCCAGGGGCGGGGCGCCACTACATGTGGTGCTGGGGATAGAACTGTGGTCGCTGCAATTGCCAAGCTCGCCTAAGCAGGCTCTTGAGCCCCCTGAGCTATTGCGAGCTCCAGGTTATCACTTTTGTGGAGACTAGCCAAGCACATGTTTGCATGTTTCTCTTCCCAAAAAGTCTCATCAGCTCTCTAATAAACACATTGTGCATCATGGAGGTCTAAGATTAAGCAAACGCTGGGCAGAGAGACTAAGACATACACACACACACACATACACACACACACACACACATACACAAAGGAAAAGAAAATTTAAAAAGCACAGCAGATGTCACAGTTGCCTTCAAGGAATTTGTGAGAGAACTAGAAACACATTCTACAGTTTTGTGATTGTGTATTTTCTTTCAACGACACAAGCATTCAACCAAGTGAGAAGCAAAAGCACTCAGCATAGGAAAGAGAAAATAAACCGCTGGTCTATTTTTCCACGAAAAAATTCTAATGACCAAAGGACTAATTTCTCCTGTGGTTCTAAATGCTACGTTAAAGCAAACAAGAATCCTGCAGGGCCTCAATTTATCAGATTTTTAAAAAATGCACCAAGACTGCATATAAATTCAGGGGTTAGCAGCTGGTTTTCTAAATAGCTTTAGCTAAACGCCTATGAGTGGTTACATAAGCGCTTAAAATCTGTCCCAGTGTGCAACAGATTGACGCAGGAAGCCGGGCGTGGTGGCGCACGCCTGTAATCCCAGCACTTGGGAGGCTGAGGCAGGAGGATTGGTGCGAGTTCGAGACCAGCCTGGGCTACAAAAGTGAGCTCAAGGCCAGCCTCAACTGCATAACGAGACCCTGTCTCAAAAAGACAAAAAAAAAAAAAAAATTGACGCAGGACCGGAAAGGTCCCTGTCCTATGTGGGCCTTGGTTGAGGGGCTCAAATTCACCGCCAGGAAACCAAGAGCCATTCCTCCCAGACACGACCCTGCACCCTGTGCTGCTTTGGGCGAAGAACGCGTCCTTCCCAAACTTGTCCTTTTTCTCTCCACTCCAGAAGAAGTTTCCATAAATTCCTTCTTCTCCATCCATCTTGTTCCCAAAAGCTACAACAAACCACTTTCGCAGTCTTGGGACTGGCTCTTAAACAGTCTCTCTTTGCTGAAATTTCCAAGGTTTTGCAGCGTGTCCATAACCTGCATTTCCTGCAAACACCTCCATAGCTTGAAAAACAAATAAACAGCAGTTTTGTTTGAAGTTAACGAACAATAGCAAATCAATTTGCAGCCCTAAGCCTGAATAACATATATTGGTATGATCTACACTTTTAGTTTATGTTTAAAAACTAGACGGATTTTTTTTTTTTTTTTTTTTTTTTGCTGCTGCTCAGAAGGTCCCCTTTCCTGCCAATAAAATTGCTTTCAGTTACAAGTTTTTGACTCAGGTTGGTTTTCCTTCTTTCTGTTCCCTCAAGTTGCCAGCCCAGGAGGGGGGCCAGGGGAGTTAGGGACTGTTTTATTCTTTTCAATTTGGCAGCTTCCACTTCCTGGAAATATTGGAAAATTAACAAATTGTGTGTTTTAATACCCCTTTCACTTGAAGTACATTTTAGAAAAATACTTCTTGTGCCTGCTGAGTAATGGCTTAAATGGAAGCCAAAAACGCTTCACCTCAACACATAAAACATTCTGAATATTTATGATTTTGGTTGCTACACATCATGCATATACACGCTGTACAATTAGATTCATAGTTAAAGGGCAAGGGAAAAAGATGATTTTATAGCTATAATTCATGATGATCAAGACGTTGAAAACTGCACTTAATTCCAAATGAAAATCTACTGAAACCCTTTAGGAAAAGCACCTTAATCCTCGGTGTGGCAATTGGCACTTACTTGTGTTTTTGAAATAGCTACACAAATCTTGCCACGATTTTGGATAAAAAGAGAATACCATTTCTTAGACTTCCTGCACGGATAATTCACAACTCCATGAAGCAGCTCTAAGTCTTCTGTTTACAGAAAAACACATGCTAATGTAACAGCATACGAAGAATTTAAGAGAAAATGTCAAACATGCTGTGACATCCAAAATGAATTCAGCTGTTTGCTTTCTCCACGGGGACTTTCATTCTCCAGGCTTTGAGCGCTGCACGACTCAGTGTTGTTTTGTGTGTGAAACTAAAAATAGCCAGCGGCGCCTAACAACTAGCTTCTGATTGGCTCAGCACAAAGGCCATTCAGCCAATGAGAGCTTCTGGGAACAAAGACAATTCTTTTGTGTACGAGGTGCTCGGCCCACGTCAAACAGCTTCAGGCTGTAGAAATAATTTGGGTTGAGATTTAACAAGATAGTAATGCATTTCGGCCCTCTGAAAGATTTGAAGCCGAACAAAGCGGGGCAGGGAAATCTACAAAAGAAATGAGGCGCTCAGATAGATCTTGGCGGGATGAATCATCCCCGTGCCTGAGTGGCAGATTACGGGTTTCGCTCTTCTTGAATCTTTTTTTTTTTTTGCAAGCATTTTCTCCACCCTAACTAAAAGCAATCAAAGGCGTTGTGTTTTGACTCGTGGAAGTTTGTTGATTTACTGATGAACAGGAACCGACCCGTCCAGGATTCCTTTAAATCTCACAAACAGAGAACAAAGGCCTATATGTTCGTGGATAGTAGTATCGCTCCAAAAACTTTGGCCTTTGATTTCTGGATACCGAACTCAGCTCACATTCTCAAAGTAAAGGCAGCTTTTGATCAATGCATTGATAGCTCTCCGGAGAAGCAACACCAAGACTGTCTCCATGCGAGAGTTTTAGGAGGTTCCGGCCGCAGTAACGGCGCTGCGCCTCTAGGGGGCACTGTGGCACAGCGGACCAAATCCATCCTCCCCCATGTCACCCCCCCAATCTTAAACGAAAGGAGAAAATGGGTTCGGTAGGTGCCTTTCAGGTAGGACAAAAGGGAGTGTGGGTTTGAAACCCTTAAACATGGTTTATGGTCTATACTATGGGAATAACATACGCAGATTACTTCACACGGAACTGAAATACCGTAAAGGACAAAATGCTACAGTAACACACAGATGCTGGTAAGTCATTTCATGGCTTTAAATTGGCGTTACTGCAGGAGTGATAATTGAGTGCCGGTGGTTGCCGTTTTATTGCCTCTACCTTTGTAGGAAACCTAGACGAATGCACACCACACTTTAAACGCATACACAGGAAACCAGTGTGCATTACAAAGCTGACAGCACTCTTGGCAGAGAGATAGCTGGGTGTTTACATGTCATCCCAGGAAAATCAGAGACTCAGTGCATTCTTTTTCTCTTTTATAACAAATGGTTAATAAATGAAACCTTAATTTTTATTCCTGGTGTGATACATGAGACCTAAGAACATCAAACAGGGTCGTGAAATACAATCATATTTTTATTTTTCAGTTGGATATAATAAAAGAGGAACACTTCTTCCAGAAGTGTCTGTTTTCTAAACGCGTTTGCTGTCACAAACTATTTGCTAATTGTTCCGTTCAACTTTGTTTATGAGCCAATACTAAACATTTTTAGTACAAAACATAGGAGTGGATTTTTGCCCTCACTTCATACCACACAAACAGTGGAATGGTAGAATAGCTTGGTTTTCCCTACTGCATCGAGTTTATAAGAGTTTCCTCAGAAAATAATAAGAAAAGCAAACAGGAAAAACCAAGCTTTATAATGCTAAACAACTAAATTACCAGATGCTTGTGTATGAGAACCTTTCAACGTGTCCTGGCCCTGTCTGGAAAGAATGTGGCTCTGTTTCCTCAGAGCGTTTTGTGAGTTTTACAGTCTTTGCTTTATCAAGTTGGCCTGGAGCCAGATGAAAGAATTCATGGCCAAATATGTAGCCACAGCTCCCCTGGAAGAAGGGTTCAGTGCTCAGGTTGAAGGTAAGAGAGGCGGTTGCTGTGCAGATCCCTGGGCCCTAAGAGGGGCACCTTTTTCTTATCTTCCTGCATCTGTCATGCTGCTTCCTTGCTCAGCTGCAGCTCTGACAGCTGCCCCTGGGCTATCTGATATCAGGGTCCTCAGTGAAAGCAGAAAAAATAAAAGGCAGAACATAACCTCCTCCTCATCCACCCAGGCAGCTGTGAAGCTGTGAAGTCCAAGTATGCAGGAAGTTACCTTCCCTGCCTTCCTAATGCCTGAAAGTGTCCTTCTCAGAAAACCCAAACTACTTTGTTTCATAGCTGATAATCATTAAAATAAAGCTATAGGTAAATATCACATCGGTACTCACATACTCGGTGCTGGAGCACGTTGACCGTCACATTTCTTGCCGTTACCCTTGTGTTTTGCATCCACATTTTCTATCCTTGGGAGGAACAGACAGAGTACAGGTTGGAGTCAACCCCTCAGAGTAAGCTGTGCTCAGGCAAGAGCAGAAAACAGAAAACCTCATGACTTTGTGTTCTAGATCTTCAGCCACAACAGAAGGTGAACAAAGAATGGCTCACTGAAGCCAGGAGTATAGAAGCTTCCTGTAGAAGACACAGTGTCACTGGCTGTGGGGCTCTGGCCAGATGAACCGGAGCCATGGCTCCTGGCAGGAGAGGCGGGATGACCCTAAAGGTCAACACTAGGTGTTATTGGCTCAGATAAATGAGAGATGGATACAGGGAGAGGGGTCACCATCCAAGTCCTCAATCCTATGGAGAAGTCTCGCCCCCAAAAGACTGTACAAGCTGCAAGACCTGAAGGGCATGCTCTGCACAGTGAGATATTAGACGTGACCATGCAGATAGGGGATACCAGCCTCCACTCTGGTTTCAGCAAGATTTAATGCTCCCAAACTTTGGTACTACTGTGAGGGTACTAGAGAAATCCTTGTAAGTGTGGTAAATATAAGTCCTTAAGTTAAAAGTGAGTTAAGAAAAATAAAAAAGCCATTTCTCCAATGTTTGAGATTTAAATCATACAAGAAGACATGTGGTACATTTTTCCAAGAAGTTTGTTATTCATTGCTACATTTGATAGAGCACAATCTTTTGATGGCATTAGAGCTGGTATTTATCATTTCCCCCTAATCAAGAACCACTTTCAGTTTTGTTGCTATTTTTTCACAGCACTCTGCCTTTGTCACTACCATAATCTGTCTTTAATAAACACTTTAAAGAGTTTATAAACTCTAAGTTGAGAGCTTTGGCAAAGAGCTTTCAGGCTCTATCTCCAGGGCCAGAACAAAATAGATGAGTGGAATTCTCCCTGGGTAATTTGGCTATAAAATCCTTCTGCCTGAATTACCTGTATCTCTCATATTTTATTGTTTATTTTAGGAATAAAAGCAGGACTGGAAAGAACACTGGCTTGAAAGTTAGATGTAGTGATTAACTGTTACATAAGAACTTAGGGTTCTGTGCTTTGTAAGTACCAGGAAGAAATTCATCACTAGGGCTCTATGAACTCAAACCAAGGGGTACAAGAGACAAGTCCTCAGCCATCCACTGCATCAAGAGGCTGAGTCAGCAGGACACAAAGCCTAGGAATTCCACAATTAGTAGAGTTACTCATTATACATTGTGAAACTAATGTTACAAAAACGTGCAATCATAAATACACAGGGAGATAAGGAATCTGGAATACCAAGAGGCTGGAAAGGAAACATGCATTGTAAGTCTGAAACTCGGAGAACCAAAGGTGCAACCATAACATTAGCAGGAAATCTTGGATATAAATTGTCTAAGATGTCAGCAATGCAAACCTCACAGCATTAAGCTAGCCACAGATGTTGCAATGCCTTTAAGAATCCTCAAACATTTAATGAAAATTATGAGTTTGGGTCCATATCAAGCAAACAAATTAATGGAATATGTTGCATGGCTAGAATTACAGTTTTATAGAGTAAGGTGTAAATGTGGTCTTCTTCTAAGTCTCTCTCTCTTTCTCTCTCTCTTACATCTTTTTGAGACAGGGTCTCACTATGCAATTCAGGCTGGCTTTGAGCTCACTTTTGTAGCCCAGGTTAGTCTCAAACTTGCACTGATCCTCCTGCCTCAGCCTCCCAATTCTATGTCTCTTATTGGATCCTAATTTTTAAAAGGACCCCATTCATTCTTCCTTTTAGTGTAGCCTACAAGCTGTATTTTCCCTTTCTCTACAGGGCAAGTGGTAAAGCATCTCCACCTTCTTTTTGGCCAAGCATGGAACCCTTAGACTGTGTAAAAACTGCCAGCAAAGTCACTTTACAAAACACATGCCTTCAGGGTTCGATGCCATGTAAATACCATTTATTTTACGCACACCTGTGACAACTTTATGAAACCCAAGTCTCAGATCCCCTTTAAGGAAAACAGATACCTATAGCTAAAAAAACAGCACTTCCGGTGGTACAGGAAGTTAGCTGCAGTTCAGTGAATTAGCTTTGCGGAACTGAATAATCAACTGCTATTATTACTGCACTGAGGGAAAGGTCTTTGCATGTCAGGTAATGCACTAGCAGGCCCAGCGTGAGCACCTCACCGCAGCATGGCACTGTTTCAATAAGCACGTGATTTGGGGTTTAAGGCAACGTACAAATAAACTCTCGGAAAAGAAACTGATCATAAACTTAAGACTGCCTCTAGGTCAGACAAAATTTATAGTACATTTGTCATTCGTATGCTGCGTTGCTAGCACTGATTGTATCTCAGAGCAAAAAATCTGGCGTAAACCCTTCGCTCATACATTTTTAATTTATGGATTCAAAAGTTTGGAATAGCATTCAAAGTCACAGATGCTTATCTGAATCAAACTCAAAATATTTTGAGGTTTTGGATATCAGTTATAACCATCAGAGAATTATAGCTGGAAATTAAAAACCCTTGCTTAAGGAAAATTTCAAAAGCTGACCTTTCTTTGGTACCAGAGATCGAACTCAGGACCATTATGCTTGCTAGGCAGACTCTGTGCCACTGAGCTATATCCCCAGCCCCTGAGACCCACTTTTAATGTTTACTTTGAAAAAAGCTGCTTCTAGATTTACAAGCCACATTACATATAAGCATAAATTCAGGACTATTTTTGCCTTACTGAAAATTAGGCTAAAATATGAACTTAAAATAATAGTTGCCCCACAGGGATGCATGCAGTAATTTCAAAAAATTTGTGACCTACAAAACAGAAAAAGATTTCTATGTTTTTTTTTTTTGTTTGTTTGTTTTTTTTTTTTTTTTTTTTTTTTTTTTTTTTTTTTTTTTTTTTTTTTTTTTTTTGAGAAGGATCTACAGGGTATTCAGGGTCTCATGACTAAAGGAGACTTGCAGTGACCCTCCTGTTTATAGCCTCGCAAGAGCTGGGATTACAAGTGGGCACCAGCATGCCCAGTCTCAGTTGCTATCTCAGCACACCCCAGGGGTAGAGCCAGTGTGGCAGGCCTGGGGGTTGAACCCCTGGCTCCTCTGCCTGCTTGCAGGAGCTTTACTCCACTGAGCTACTTGGCCGGCCTGAGATTTCTAAACAAGACTATTTTCAGGTAAGGAAAGTGTACTTTGAGTTGGGTACAGGACATTAATATGAAAGAAGCTGCTCCATGCATCCTAGAAGACAGTTCTGGCTAATTCCAGAAGTAGGCTGGAGGTATGGTTTGCACACAAGCCAATACTAATTGGATATGGTAACTGAATACATACCATGGCAAAAAGGCATATACTAATGGGATATACTAGTAATGGCATATACTAACAGCACAACAAGTTAAGCAAAGTTTATGAAGAAAAGCAAGTGCAACTGTGGAATGACTCCAAAGACTAGAGCTCAGTAAGCACCCTGCAGACAGACTGGAAGGTGTGGGGGTAGGACAATGCATAGACTGCATCTTCAACACTACTGAGCCACGGGAAATCCTGAACTGGGCTTTCTACATCAAACTAACCACAATGACCTTCAGCTTTTGAGACAGGAAGAATTTTTTTTTTTTTTTTTTAGATTTGAAGCAAGCATGGCAGCTAAGGGTGGCATGGCCATAAGATAAACACATAAGACAATACATAAATGTAAAAACACTGACAGGCATGAAACAGTAATTTATTTATTCTCAAGAAGAGAGGTTGAAGACAAATAAGCAACACTTGGACATGAACATTCAGAGCTATAACTATGACTGTACTAATCTGAATTGGGGGAAGTGAATTTAATTAATTCTTTAAATTCTTTTTTGCTGAAACAGTCTATCAAAACACTTTCATGTGTAGGCAGTTAGTTGTTCAATGCTCCTCTCATATTACTTTGAATGTGGACATCAACCCTCTGTATGATACCTTCTGGAAATGACTTTCTTCACAGAAATAGGAAAAACATCTTAAATTCATAGGGAAGAACTTGACTGGCCAAAGCAATCATGAGCAAAATGAACAAAGCTGGAGCACTGCCTTTCACTTTGAGGCATACTAGAGTAACTCAAACTTAGGGAGCATCATATTGGCATAAAAACAGAATCACAAGCCCATAGAATAGAACCCAGAAATATACCAGACATATTTACAACCAACTGAAATTCTATAAAAGTGCCAAAGTAGATATGAAAGAAGTGTTAGCTTCTTCAAAAATTGTGCTAGGAAAGCAGGTTACCTGTATGCAGAAGACTGAAGCATAACACTGATGTTTTACCTTCACAAAGATGAATTGAAAGGGGAAGGAAGGGGAAGGGAGGAAGGAAGGAAGAAAGGAAGGAAGGAAGGAAGGAAAGAGGGAGGAAAGGAGAGAGGGAGGAAGGGAGGAAGAGAGGAAGGGAGGAAGGAAAAGAAAATGAGAGGCTCAGCCTGTAAGTAGAAGAGTGATATCACAGGGACTAGGAAGAGTGCTGAAAGATAGATAAATATAATCAGTGCTGGGTATGTATGTGGGCATATAATTATCACAGTGAATGCTATTACTCTGTACAATTAAGTTTGGTACTAATATTTTTAGACAGACTGCATCAACATTACCTGATACATTCCTAGTACTTTCCTGCTGATTACACTACTAAATGCGTTCATGTGCTTGTTCTCAGAGTGAACAGCTCCAGAATGCCTATGACAGAAGCACCAGGGGCGATGTGTGCATGCTCTGCGTCCGCCCCCCCCCCCCAGTTTCCAGTTCCCAGTGAGCATGCTCCACGGATCACGGAGCTCTTCCTCCAAGCACAGGCTTCCTAATGGGATCCTCCTGCACAAGTGCTTTTGGCTGCCATACACGGAAAGAGAATTCATCCTAGAGCTGCAATCGAGTGTCCCCCAATCACAGGTGTCAGAAATGTACGTCAGACACTACACCCAGGTGCAGTTATGCTCTGTGTCTACATGATCCTCGAAGGCCTCCTGACATTAGTTATTGCTGATCACCAGTGGCTTGCTGGCTTGCTACCTGCCCTGCTTTGCCGTGGTCTGTTTCTCTCTTAACTTTGATGGTCAGAGATTTTGTTTCAGCAGTGACAAAAGTAACTGAGATAATACTCGATTTGATTGTGTATTTTTGGTGCTTCTGGGGATGAATAAGAATAATTAGATCACAGATAGATAAAGACCTTAAAAGCAAAATAGCAATGTATATAAAGCCAATGTAAAACAAGGTCCATGGGAGCAAAATGGAGTGAGACAGGAGGAAATAGCATGTTGATATAGAAGAAATCTATTTTAAATGATTAATATGAAATAAAATTAGAGCCAGGTCCTCATGAAAAGCCATTAGAGCCTTCTTCTCATTCTAAGTTCACAGGGAAGAAGAGATGGGGCTCCTGTTTTGCGAGTCTCTTTCATAGAGACAGATCCAGCTTATGAGGCTCTTTCCCAAAGCAAGATCTCCTTTCAAAGTCCCCTCCTCTTATAAGCCTCATAATGGAGGTAAGAATTTCAGTGTATGAATTTGGAAGAGGCATAAACAGTCAGATTTAAGCATGACACAAATGTTTAGCTGTTGCATATATCGCATGAAGACTTGATCAGACATCACTTTTGCTAGATTCAGTCGCAGTCCATTCGGGGCATCCCTTTCACCTAGAGGTAATGAGGACAAAGTGGTTATATTGCTTGCATGTAGCACTCAATGTGTAGAGGCAGAATTTGAATCCAGGTATTCTGGCCCCAAAGCCAGTGTATTCAACTACCAATTCTGTAAAAAGCTAGGGAGAAAGATAGGGAAATAAAACTACTCAGAATGAATGTAAGAATGTGGAGAGGTGGAAAAGAGGATGAATTACTGGGAAAACTAACCTGGGAAAGAGGGGTAATGCTCATCAATATTGTGAATTAAGACTATCTCCTTTCCTCATATTCCTAACTGCTTTTAAATTTACTCTATTACTACTTAAATCACCATTGATTTCTTCATCCTTTCCTTCCTGTTTTACATCCCTACTGACTGAAGGTGAATTGGATCATGGGATAAATTATGTGGGAGCTGAACCTGGTTAGAGTAATCATCATGGATTTCCTGGGACTCTGGGGTTCTGGGGACACCGAGTGTTCTGTTCAAAAGCCAGGAGCATGCTAATTAATAGAAAAAAGTTGTCCACCTTTGTGCTTCAGTGACAGAAAAAAAAAAAAAAAAGGCATTCAGAAACAAAGAGGGAGGGATGTATGGATCAAAGAGTTTTCTTCGGGAGCATGACCACGGGCAGCTCATGTGAGCTGAACTGGAAGCAGCGGGACATGGCGAGCTCTTCACTTCCAGTACACAGAGGATATTGAGCAAAAAATTGGGCTTCATCAATTCTTTCACGGAGTCGGGCATGGTGGCGCACGCCTGTAATCCCAGCACTCAGGAGGCTGAGGCAGGAGGATCGATGCGAGTTCGAGACCAGCCTGGGCTACAAAAGTGAGCTCAAGGCCAGCCTGAACTGCACACTGAGACTCTGTCTCAAAAAGACAAAAAAAAAAAAAAAAAAAAAAAAAATCTTTCATGGCTTCTTAAGCAGTTAGACATAGTACACTTGGTCACTCCTAGGCCAGGAGTGTGGAAAGTTCCTTGTATTTGACGAGAGAAAAAAATAGTAACAATAAAAAAATGAAACAAACACAAAAACACTGTTAAAAGTTTATGAGTCCATACAGGAAAACTACCTTATTCAAATTATTCTGTGGCATTCTTTTCTTTTTTCTTCTTTAGAGATTGACAGACTGAATAATATTGTTAGCAACTTAAATTTGCAATGTAAATTAGGAGTTGTCTGTATGATAATGAAAAAATTGGTGTCACTGGAAAATAGGATGACATTCTCAACAAAATCCTGTGCTACCTACTCTGTTCTTCTTTGTTCAGTTACTATCCTCTCCTTAAAATTATACTCAAGCCTCCACATTTTTAAAAAGTTAAATAAATAAGTACCTATTTACTGTTGTTGATTTTGCTTGTAATTGAATGCTTTCTTTCATGAAAACACATTTCCAAAGGTATATAATGAAATAAATTTCCCAAAGGAACAAAAATCCTAGTCCTTAAAATGCTTTATTACTTTTATAGGTGCTCATTACATATTTCAAAATTATTTTTAGAGATATTATATTTTAAATAGATGAATTTCCTAGGAAATTCTTTATGAAGTGTTTGAGATATTGGAAATAACTTACTATACCAATGCAGTCTACCTAGAAAAAAACTATAAACAATTTCAGATGTGCAAGTATATTAAAGAATCATGTTATATACCTTAAATATATACAGTAATCCTTCTATTTTAAAAGTTGAAATGCCAGTTTAGGATTTTTACAATTAAACTTCTACATTATTATTTCTTATGAATCCAAGTTTTCTACTTATTTCTTCTTTCTGGCAATAAAATAAAAAGTCCAAGAAAGAATAATGTAATAAATCTGAACAACCCCTCTCATAGGTTCCAGCCCTAGTACAAACTGCTAAGTTATTATGACCCTGATTCAACATGGTTGAAGCCCCAAAACAACAGCTTATCCTTCCAAACTTTCACTCTTCTTCCTCACCCCAGCCCTCAGCACAGCTTCATTTTAGCTTTGCCACACACACACACACTCATATACACATACACACACACACACACACACACACACACACACACACACACGGGAGCCCCCAGTCAGGCTCTTATCTGGCACTGAGGCTTCCCCTCAAGCTCCACCCTAGCAAAAATCCATATAAGTCTCAGGCTTCCTTTTTCTTAGATATGAGTGCCCCCCCATCTCCCTTAAATTTTCTCAGTGTCCACAGTAAATAAATCCCACCCCCACTTTCTTTTACTTCTGCTTCCTCATCATGCCAAAAAACTCAACACCTTCCACTCAAACAGTGGTTAATGTATTAGTCAAATGATAGCACAGTAATAAATGCTGTTAAAGACAAATAGTTTGTGATATCTCAGTCTGTTCTGGTTGCTAAAAAGAAAAAAAAAAATACCTCCCATGGACTAGGCAGCTTATCAACACCAACAGCTTATTGCTCTCAGAGCTTGAGATTGGACAGCGTAAGATAGGAGCTTTGACAGCACTGGGATCTGGTGAGGGTCCTCGTCCTTGGTGAGAGTTTCCTATGCTCACCTCCCACGAGAGAGAAAATGAGCTACCTTTGTCTCAACCCCCTTTAATAAGGGTACTGATCTAGTTCACGAAGCTCTTCTTAAACTTCCCCACAACCCCATCTAGTAATATCATCATTTTGGAAGAGGAGGAGGAGGAGGAGGAGGAAGAGGAGGAGGAGGAGGAGGAGGACGAAGATTAAGAATTTCAACACATGAAATTTGGAAGAGAAACATTCAGGTTAAAGGATGATGCAAATATTTAGCGTTTACTTCTATTGCATGATGACTTGAGCTGTCTTCAGCTCTCACAGATTCAGCTGCTGCTGCCCTTCCAGTCTTATTCTGGGGTTTAGACCAGAGCAGCAGCAGCCAGGTACTGGGACAGGCTAAATGCCATGGTCATAAGCCGCACCTGAGAATGGAGAGCCCCTGCTGCAGTGTGGCTGATGCATCCACCCATTCCAGCCCACCTCGGGCTTCAGGAGTGTTGAGTGCACCGCTGGCTTCTCAGTGCAAGTGCTGCCTCTGCTCTCTCAGCTGCTCCACCTCAGAGACTCCTACATGGTCTCCGGAATCTGCACAACCTACACAGTCTTTTCAGGGCTTTGCCTTTTGGTGCTTCTGCTTCAGCCTGCACTGAGTTATTCCACTGTTCTATCATCTTGACATCTTCCAAAGGGCATGGCATGTGTCACGGTCAGTGCATCCTGTGTACATGACCCAGGGCTATGCCCCATTTCTTGGGAAACAGACTGACTTCCACTGTTTTATGCAGCAGTCCAATTCTGCGGATCACAAACTACTTAAGCCTCCCCATAGTAAGGCTGACCAAAGATCTCATCCTAGGGAAGGATACTTCTCTGCCAGAGAATAGGGAATTTCTCCTGGTGTAACACACCAATGGCTCTTTCCAGACTGAAGAAGAGCTTCCACATAATCAGCTCTCTGCCCAGGGAGAAGCTGGTCTTCAGGAGGCACAGTGTTAGTCTCTATTACTGATACAGGGGAATGAAACTCCCACCCGGAAAGATACTTAGAACAAGTTCATGTTTCCTAAAAGTGAAGAATGAATTTTAGGAACAATGGAGGTTAAGAGAAGAATATATTTACTGGGGAAAAGAAAGCTTCTATCTGGGAGAGGGACAGAAGGAGACCCGAGTGGGTTAGCAGGAATCTGCCTTTTCTAGCGATTTTTATAGAGCAAAACCATGACGTGAGGAGTGTTTAAGGTGGAAAACAGGAACTCACTAGGTGGACATGGTGTAGGACAAAACTATAGTCAACCAATAAGACTGTAAGTACAATTGCACAGGTGAAATCCATTAAATCTGAGATCAAATAGCAAGCGCGCATGAATGTGGATCAGGACATTTCCTGTAGGAGTTGGGCTAGTGACTCTTCTTGGCTTTTTTCAAGGTAATTGCTACCTATTTAGAATATTGGTCCCTGATGGTTATCCCTGGGGAGGTGACTGGTTGCATTTGTTTAATCTTTTTTGTCACTACAGCAGGAGGGTCTGTCTCTCCCACAGTTGCAAGGCATCTGGCCTTCCACAGTGGCTCCTTCTCAGGGCCTAGCCCTGTCTAACTGCCTATAATATTTCTACTTAACTTGGCTGCCTATAATGTTACCCATGGGTGGACAATGATGACAAAGAGCTTGACAGGTAAAATTCCATGCTGCTGAGCACAAACTTGGTCCTTATGGCCATTCTGATCATGTACTTATTACTTCCAAACTGATATTATTTGGCTGAAACACCGTAAAAGAGCTCAATTGATCAATGCCTCTTCTGTGGTGAATGAATATTTTATAAAGGAAATTACCATGTGATAAAAATAGCCACTGTAATGCACCTATCAGCATCTTTCCACATTCGAGATTATTTTATCTAATCTGATCCTTTTCTACTCATGCCCTGATAAGGTGGTCAAACCACTGGGGCACTTTTATGATTCCATGTGCACTTTTTGTGTGCAGTTCATAATCCCAAACACAGTTTGAAGCTTTGCCTACTTGAAATTTCCCTTCATAACATTACTTAAGGCCATTTCTGATTCGAGTTTGGTAGACACTCCTGTTTCAATCTACTTCACTTTGACTGCAGCAGAACAAGTTTAAGTTCTGAGAGATTTCTTGATGAGTCTAATCTTCTTATACTGCAACAGAGCCAGGAAAGCTGAGATAGCTAGGACAGAAAATGTAAATGTTCATGACTACAGGTTCCTTGAGAAGGAGTACTCTTTCTAATCCTTTTTTTTTTTTTTTTTCTGCTAACATAAGAAACATCTCTTTTAGAGATGAGGACTTCGTCATCATTCTTCTAACACTGTAAGGTACTTAGATTACTGCAGCCTCTTAATTTCCAGCCGCTATGCTCTTGAGTGGAGGCCCAGTTTCTTCAGACCCCCGTTGTCCCCATTACTGCAAATGTGCTGAGCAATGACTGTCTCTGCTAATGTCAGCCCTGAAGAAAAGGCAAGGATTGAACATGTCAGCTTCTCCAGTATGTTGTTCGCCACCACAGTCCTTGCTGTTTCCATGAATCACGGATCTTCTAGGCCCTTCCACTGAATGTTACTCTACTTTCTTTCCTGGAATCCCATAATATGTCCCTTCCCCCACACTCATTTCTTTGGGTTGTTTTCTTCTTTTATGCCTCTGCCAACTTCATGCAATGCAGGTCCTCCAATTTAACATGGATTTCTGTGGTAAGATCCTACCTAACAGAAAATGTTCCTAACATTCTCCGGTCTTTCCAGACCATTTAACTCTTGTTTTAAGAAAGAAGTCTGAAATCAATAATCTCTTCTTTTTTCAGTCTGCGAATTTATTAGTGCTAGGCAAGTTACTCAGAAAATCCAATCCAATCCTGAGTCATGACAGTACAGTCCATGTAATTCTATAACAGTCTTGTAGACATTATAGATAATGACACATAGTCTTATTTTTTATTTACTAATTCCAATATGTTTGCATCCTCCAGTTTATTCATGCTGGACTTCAACCATATTTTCAGCTAGAAAGTTAGGCCAAAAACATAGAGGACATTCTTACAGAATGTGTTACTGTGGAAGTGGCTTTGGAATTATCTTCTTGCATTGAAAAAAGGATGTGTAGCGGGTGGGGGAGATGGCTCAGCAATCTAAGCACCTACCAGGCAAGCACAATGGCTCAGTTTTAAGCTTGGTAGTGTTGGCCCCATGCTGAGCCAGTTACCAAGATGGAGTGAAGTGGTGCATGCCTATAATCCCAACACTGGGGAGACTGAGACAGGAGGATCACTGCGAGTCTGAGCTGCATAGAGAGGCCCTGTACCAAGTCAATATAAATAAATAAGTAAATAAGTAACTTTTTAAAAATCTAGATTTAATATTATAGGTTAAGCCCTCTCTTCAAGCTGTCAAATTGTAGATATTTGGGAGAATTGCTTAGATGTCCTCATGTTATATTTTCATGCTTTGAGTTTTCCAAAGCCCAGATTTGAACTTCAACTAAAAACATTTTTTCTTTTTTTTTTTTTTTTAGGCCAGCTCAGCCTGCCCTGAGGGTGGGACTGCTGCTGGGGATTGAACTGTGGTCCCTGCGGTTGCCTAAGCTTGCCTAAACAGGCACTTTAGACCACTGAGCCATCTCGCTGGCTCCCACCTAAGAACATTCTTATACTGAGCCTCCATTCAATTTTGTAGCTTACTCACCCTAAAGAACAGATCCGGAGACCTCTCTCTCAAGGATTATGTCTTTGCTAAAGCTAAGAATTTCTTTCAGCCACCCAAGGTGCAAGTGGCTCTTGGATATAGCATCTGAGCCACTTGCTCACCATGCTCAGCTTCTCACCATCCCAGAATCCAAGTGCACAGAACTAGTTTCCATTGTTTTCCTGTAGCCAATTCGACTCCCTTTCTGCATGTTCCTCACTGTACATTTTTCAAATGCCTGACTAGTCTTCTAGATGGAGAAACCCCCTCCATCAAAACATTCTCCATAGCTACTCACTAATGAATCTTTTATCACTTGGATTATTGCTTCACTACAGATGATATTCAAATCTCACACATCAGTGTGTAGGGATCCATATTGTATGGGGCAATGCAAACAATTCACTTGCAAAATTCCAGGAAGTTCACTTATCTCCTAGATCATCTCTAGTACGAATTGGGATGTAAATGGTTTTTCTGGAGAGCAGAAAAAACCCAAGACTGAGTTATTAGTACAAAAGTATGTTGGAGAATAGTTATTGTGGACCATAAAAAGATATAGGGGTTAATAAATACCCAAAGAAAATCTTTACACTATGAAGATCCAGCTCCTAGGAAGGAAGAGAAGGGAAGCCAGAAGATTAGGTGGGGAAATCCTCTAGGAAACCACAGCCCAGAGAAAAACTTCCCCTCATGGGGAATTCTATTAGGAGGATTGTTCTCTGAAGAGGCCTGTGCTACTTCCATATGGAGGGACAGTTGGGCTACTGCCATGCTGATGGGCCAGAGAAAATTCAGGAGACACATGGCTTTGCTTCAATCACATACAAGGTAAAGAAACCTGTACCTGGAGGGTGTCTGCTATATTCTTTTCGGTAGGCTTCTTTTCACACGGAGATCTATGACTGTCCTAAAGATTTTTCACTGATACAAAGTCATTTCAAGCATCTACTCAAAAAGCTATATTTGTCATTGAAACACAAAATAACTGCAACAGCATGAAATAAAAGTGATTGTCTTTTTAATAGTAAACTTATCTCCTCTCTACCTTTATTTTTTAATATTCTTATAGTTTCAGACCCTGTTTTGACGAAAAATAATGTCTCACATCTTCATATTTCTTTGAAATGAAGCTTCTTTTCTACTTCTGGCTGTGACACCAGTTTAATGTAAGATAAATGCATTTGTATGTTTATAGGTAGAGAAACCCAATACCAGTGTGAAAACACATTTCACACACACACATAAACACACACACTCACATGTACACAAATGCATGGCTATCTAACCTCAGCAAGAATGTACACAACTGCTAAGATACTGACTTGTGATAAATAAAGTATACTATTTATTGTCTTCCTTGATGAGTTCAGTGAGTGCCAGGGCAGTGTTTACCCATCTTTCTTTTCGCTTGCCCCTTCTATCTGCAGCTATCACAAAAATAACAGTACTCTTGTGGAAGATAAAGGCAGCATCCTCTTCCAGTTTCCTTCTATTTCCTGCTAAGAGAGATTAATTTCCCAGGATGTGAGGATGTTGATCTTCATGAAAGCTAGCCTCCTGCCTAATTAGGTAAGGTTTTTCCAACCATATTACTAGCAGGCTTTCTGTTTCTCCTTCAAGATAAATCATTTCTTTGTTCCATGAACAAAATTGTTCATTCAGTTGTCACTAAGGCAAGCATTTGAATTAGAAAATAGAGTAAAAGGTAAAGGGCATATCTCTTCTAAATGCCTAACAATCCATCCTCTCTCAAAGTAGAAGTCTAAAGAGATCACACAGCAGCATTTCAAAACACACTTAATCATAATGCATTAAGGATGTTGAAGAATACAATATTAAGTATGTGATATTTCTTTTCAAATATACACTCAAAACATACTCCTGAATGAGTGATGTAATTTTAGGGTTATGACTCACTTCTTAACACATGTTATTCAAACGTACAATGACACCGAAACATGAAGGAACTTTACTTTTATAATCATGTATTTGTTTATGACATTAGTGTTTTGAATCCAGTGAGGAGCTGAATACTGTGAAATTTAGATATCTTGAAAGTTTAAAACTTACCTGGGATATTTTCTTAGTAACTGATTGTTTCATTCCTTTCTGAGAGAGAAACAGAGAGAGAGAGAGAGAGAGAGAGAGAGAGAGAGAGAGAGACAGACAGACAGACAGACAGACAGACAGAGATGGATAGAGAGACATAGACAGAGACACAGAGAGAGAGAGACAGAGAGAGAGAGAGACAGAGGTAGACAGACATAGAGATAGAGATAGAGATAGAGATAGAGATAGAGATAGAGATAGAGATAGAGACAGAGACAGAGATAGAGAGGGAAAGAGACACAAACAGAAAATTGAAAACTGCAGAGTGCAGGGCAAAAATGTTCCTGGACCCTGTGCAATTTGTACTAAATGGCTACCATTTCCATGAAGTTAATCATAGAAAGAGCAAGTATCAAAAGATGTAGCCTTGTTCCACTTCACGTTAAGAGTTCGACTTTCCACCTCTGCTGTATGCTTTTCAATAAACGACAAGTTAATGAGTATAGGGGCTCTCCCCTTTTTTTCTCACCTAACTCTTCCAAAAAAGTGTGTGACTCCTGTGCTGCAATGTACGTCATGCATTATCTAATCTTGCTAATGATGACCCTAAGCTTAGAGCAAATTGAATGGAAATAGCAAGGAAAGCTAATAAGAATATAGTATTTGGGATGCTAACTTCTTGAGAAAAAGGGAACTGCGTATGTGGTGACAGAGCTGAGGTAAAGGACTTTGGAGTTATACTGACTGTGTAACTTTTTACAGTTTTTTTTTTTTTTTGTTGTTGTTTGTTTGTTTACCTCTCCTGAATCTCAGAATCTTGATATAAGTTAAGTACTAGTAATTCTCTCAACTCTCTGATTCTATGCTCTCTATCTCTCTGTCTCACTCTATATCTATCTGTGTGTCCTTTTCTCTCTCTCTCTCTCTCTCTCTCTCTCTCTCTCTCTCTCTCTCTCTCTCTCTCTCCAGAATTAACAAGCACAGGACCTCATGCATGCTAGGCAGCGCTATTTCTCTCTGATCTATATCTCCATCCCTTTATTTTGAACCAAGCTCTCGCTAAGTTGCCCTGGATGACTTTGGACTTGTGATTCACCTCCAACCTCTGCCATAGCTTTCCAACCTCTCCCATACATACGTTTCTCCCATAGATATGCCAGTACTTTACTTTAAAGATCAAAATTGATTATGTGTGTAAACGCTGGCACTCCCTCTGATTTGCACATAGTAAATTTTCAGGAGACTATTGCTGTTTTTTACACTATAACATACAAATACAGAATATTACATTATCACAAAAAGATGTGATGTGAAATGATTCCTGACTTTTAATACCCTGTCCAAATGTATGAAATTATAGGAAGTTTATTCAAAACGATTACAGTAGGAAATCTCTGGCAGATATTCTCAAGGAAATAAATTTTGAACCCTAGGATGCTGTTTCACATTGAAATAGAGTATGTAACTCACATTTTCTTTTTTTTAAAGAAGAAAACAAAAGGATCTACATGGTCTTACTACACAGATTGGACTAGTAGTCATTCTCCTGTTTCCAGCCTGCCAAGCGCTGGGATTACAGCTGTGGGCCACTGTGCCCAATCTCAACCCCCTTCTCAGAGCACCCTGTGAGCAAGGCCAGCACAGCATGCCAGGGATGGAACCCTGGTCCTTGCACCTGCCTAAGCAGGCACTTTAGGCTGCTGAGCTGTCTGACCAGTGCAACATTTTCAACCAGGTGAAATAAAGGAATTTCAAAATTATTGTATAAAGTAAAGTGAAATGAGAAAAAAACTAGGAGTCATGGAAGCATCTGAATGCTTTGTTGTATAACATGAGACTTATGAGAGAAGTTTTACCAATGTGAATATATGATAGACATTTTTTGCATAGAAAGGACACATTAAGGGTTTAGGGTAGACCAGTTGGCTCTCTAGAAGGCTGCATCTGTGTTGATGTCAGCATTGTCAAAGTTCTGAATCTTGTCTTCAGCCAGTAGAGGCATTTTGGGAGAGAAGGGAGACTTGTTATCTAGACACAGTGTCTATTGACACAAGCCAGAATCATTCCTCGATCTAGTTAGATCACTTGAAGTTATTCTGATCTGAACAGCTTTTAGTTCTGGCTTTCATGAATCAAAAGACCAGTAAACTACACTTGATTTGGACTAAGGCATACTTGTGGGAAAGTCTTATATTCTGACCACAAATTCTGACTGAAGATTATAAGCTCATGAGAGCAGAAACAATGTCTATTCTTTCATGAGTGTATCCCCTCCGCCACTTTTGCCAATGTCAGCCACCAGAAAACTTTGAATGTATACAGACTTAGGTGCTCCTTTTGCATTAGAACCAAATGCACTCAAGCTTTCAAGATTTCAAATCAATTAGATGCTAGCTGGCCACTTTGCATCATCTAGTTTAGTTCTTGGCATATTTTCTTTTCTTTTTTTTTTCTTTTTTTGCTGTACCAAGGATCAAACTCAGGACCTTGTGCATTTCAGTCAGGTACTTATGCCACTGAGCTGTCTCCCTGGCTCCAAAGATTAAATTTTTTAATGTATTTTTAGGGAAGGGTCTACAGGCTATTCAGGGTCTCATTACTAGATTGGACTCATAGTAATCCGCCTGTTTACATTCTCCCAAGAGCTGGGATTATAGGCGTGTGCCACCACTCCCAGCCTCAACTGCTGACTCATTGTGCCCCAAGGGCGGGGCCCACACAGCAGTCCGGGAAACGAAATCTCTGACCCCTGCATCTGCTTGCAGGCACTTTAATCTGTAAATTTCCTCTGTGGACCTGGGCTCTGAACCCAGGCACTTCTCTTTCAAGCCCTGGACTATATGATATTTGTAGGAGAAATGGTCCAATAAATGAGTAGGGCACAAGACATTTCTATGTGGGTTAACAGCTTAACATAGTTCCTTGGGTCCCTCTTCATTGGCCATTCAAGAAACACTTCACTCCATCCCATCCCTTCTACCTCTACTATGAGAATAACCTTTGCAATTTTATAAGGAAGAAATATTATGGACAAACCACAAAAGACCACATAACATTTATATCTTTCAAGAGCAAATATTAAATCAGCCTCTCTGCTTAGCCAAACCAAATAATTCCTGACATTGCTGTTTGCTATAACATAAAACTCATGAATAAAGACAACTAAAGAAGTACAAGATGGGCACAGTTACGTGTAATTTAGCATAGGCCTACATCGGAGTGCTGAAATAGATGAACCTACCTCAGTAAAAATTAACTTGCAGATTTTATTTTGTATACTTGTTACCATTCTTCTTCTTCTTCTTCTTCTTCTTCTTCTTCTTCTTCTTCTTCTTCTTCTTCTTCTTCTT
>PVJA010010733.1:0-19020 GCA_004027025.1 Myocastor coypus
ACACACTGTACTCTGTAGAATGATTGTGAGGACAATATGCAATATGTCAACTTTCAAAGAAAAGAAAGGGGAAAAGAAAAAGAAAAAAAGTAATGTGGATTTAGAAAGGTTAATGTTTAATTGTTTGATCAATCTTATATACATATGTGTATTAATCTAAACTGATCTGATGATGAAAATATGCAATATAACCATTGTTAAATTTAAACAATAAAAAAATTGAAACAAAAAAAATTAAAAAAATAAAAATAAATAAAAATAAAAATATTTCTGACTTCTTTTTGTTAACATGGCCATGCACTTTTTTTTTTCTGTTTACCAGATGCTACTTTGTTTTTCCTACCTAAGGTATTCATCATAGTCTTCACAATATGGAAGCCATTTTTAAAAAAAAAATATTAATTTTAATGAAAAATAATAATGACACAGTTTCAAAACATGGCACTTCCAGCGATGCTTGCATCTAACCTAGGTTCTGCTTAAATTCTGGTTAGAATCAAGAGAGGTTATTTACTCTCTTTAAATAGAGAAGAAATTTGTTAGAGCATATTATGCAGATTATCCAATTTTAGAAAAACAAGATTGTGAAGCTATCAGCCAAAAGTATATTCCCAGCACTATAAATATTATTTTGTCAAATATGCCACTACTGTTTTATTGGGAGAGGATGCTGCAGCATGCAATGTAGATATGAGCTAGTAGATAGCAGAAACTGTGTTCATACTGCCTCCTGAAGCTTGATTTTTCTCTCCCCATTCTTACTACTTAAAATTACTTATTATGCTTGGATCCTCATGTTTTCCATTTCTAAATTGAAATCTGGTGTGTGTATGTGTGTGTGTGTGTGTGTGTGTATTTGACTGGCTTAGCCTAAATCACATGCCAATGTTCTATTGGTAAAGGCATCAGATAATTGATTCTGGCTTCTAACTTTGATAGTAAGAAGTAATGATTAATTATCTAAAACTGATTTCCTGCGGGGTAGTCTGTAGGAGAATTTACTTCCTTACCAGCAGAATGATTTAGGAACTAAATATTGCTCTGTGGAAACTGGCTACAGCTCGTTGCTTGAGGTAATCATCCTTTGTAGAGTGCTGAAGTAGCGAGGCATGTCTGGGGGCCTGAATAATGCTCAAACCACAAGGCTTGCACCTTTGATTACACCAGCAGATAAACTGGTGCTCATGATGGTGTGGCTCAAATACTTGTGGCCCAAATATTTAATTTGTGTCCTGTCCAAGCCCTAGTAAACTGTCCTGGCGTGTGAGGAACAAGGGGAGGAGCTTAGCCTCTTACTACTATATTTGTTAACAATGGTCACAAAGATCTAATATGCAAGACTTCAATCAATTAAAAATTTTTTTTAAAAATGTATTTAGTACTGGGTCTACAGGGTCTCTCTTCATAGCTCATACTCATAGTGATTCTTCTGTTTTCAGCCTTCCAAGCGTGGGATTATAGGCGCGTGCCACCCCAGCCAATCTTAATCACCACCTCAGCCTATCCCTGGAGCAGAGCCTTTATGGCCTGTGGTGCTGGGGATGGAACTGCTGCTGCTGTGCTCTGCCTAAGCAGGCATTTTAGTCTGCTGAGGTAGCTGGCTGGCACACAATCAATTGCTTTTGCTGGATCTTAAACTTCGCAAAGCTTGTTATTAAAATGAAAACGTGACAAGTTTAATATATTTCCTTTGTAAATAAACTATTCTATAATCTAATTTCATGATATTTAACCCAACATCAATTTTAATTGTACATGGTTGGATAGAGTATGTGGCTTTTGCAAGCAGTTTTAACACTGAAATCCCCATTTTGATATGAAATTTAGAAAGTAAAAAGAAATAGAAAAAAGAGGAAAAATATACAAAAGATATGAAATAGTATTTGTTAAAATTCTTCTCAAGCTTAGTCTGGCCTTGATTTTATAAGAAAAAGTACAGTTCTATTACAAGAACCCCTGGTTGTGGCTACTCAGCCTGAGAACAGCATGGCTGCCATACAGATGGAGTGACCATGGTGGCAGCTCTTCCTTGTTTCACAAGTTTCCTGGGTATATATGTGTATACCCACCTTCAGTGAAAGTTAAACTCATGATTGCATGGTGTGGAATAGGATTAAGAAACGTTTGAGAGAATCAAATAGCACATTTCTAAAGAGTCCAGATTCAGTAGCTTTTCTAAGTTGTGTAATAATGCTCATCTACCATCAACTTATGACTTACTGCTCTCTTTTCAGTGTTTGCATAGCTGTAGGGTTAAAACCTTGACTGCACTAACTCTGGATGTGTGCTTGGTTTGCCTTTCCAAATCTACACGAGAATTTTGAAGTAAATGCTACATTTGGCACATTCTTGTACTTTCACTGATATCATTATTATGTATAAATACATTTCTGAGTAACATACAGTGTGTCACCATGTGTCATAGGTTTCAAACATACTAGAGTATCAATATGTGTGGTGTGTACATGTCTTATTTGATCATCAATATTATTTTCAAAACACATTATGTATTCATATAATTTTAGTTTTAGAGTATTTTGTTGGTTGGACATGCTACAAATGCTTATCTCTTTCTTTAGTAGTGTATATTTATTTATTTATTTTTTAAAGAATTATTTTATTTTATTATTATTATTTTTTTCTTGTTTCAGAACCTTTGTTTATTCACTCATTTTTTTAATGGCCGGCTCAGCCCGACCCGAGGACAGGGCTGGCTCAGCATGTGGTGGCGGGGATCGAACCGCGGTCCCTGAAGCTGCCCAAGCTTTCCCAAGCGGGAGCTTTAGACCACTGAGCCAACCTGCTGGGCCCTAGTAGTGTATATTTAGATGGTTTCCACGTTTTCCTATTCAGAAACTTATAAACTTGAACTCTGAGCAAGTGTCATTTTGTTTTTGTTTATAGTGCTGAAAATTGAACTGAAGTCCTTGCACATGCTGGAAAAATGCTCTAACCACTTAGCTATCTCCGTAGTTCCTAAGGAAGGTGACTTTCTAAAGTATATTGGTAAGAGTGGAATTCTTAGGTTTTCAATTTGATAGCTGTCAACTCATTTTCTAAGCTGCTCCCAATAAATATTGTAAGGTCTAAATAATTTTAAGATCACATATGTGGATTAAAAATAAAATGTCTTTCAGTAAGGGGCCCTACCTACTGGTTTGGGGCCATAGAGCTTAGACAACCCATGTACCTAAAACAAAGGCCTGGCTTGAGCAAACATTTCATCTCTGGCCTAAGAACACTCTTGTAAAATAGGTTAATTAACATAGTTAAAGCCCACCTATTCTTGGCTTGAGCAAAGATCACCTCTCAGGCCTAAGAACATTCTTATGAAAGAGGTTAGTTAACATAGCTAAAACCCACCTGTTCTTGGAATGCAACTAAAACCACAGTTAGCCAAGTAATTGCCCCTTTTGTTCTGCTCCTCTTAGTTACCTTGGAAACTCATATTCCCAAAGCCCACCAATTATTTTAAAGGTCAACCTAAACTAACCAATGCGATTCGCTTCTGTAACTTGCTTGTTCCCTCCCCATTCTTGTGGTTTTTGCCTTTAAAAACTGTGTTTACTACACTGAAGGTGCGCTCTGTTCCTGCGTGTTCAGACAGCCCTGCGTATAAGTAGAAAATAAAGCTTGCCCTTTGCAGTTTGCATGAGAGTCGGACTCTTGGGGTCTCCTTCCGCGGTGACTCGACCCTTACAAAATTAATGTAAGAGACTACTTTGAATTCTCCACAACACTTTGTACAGTTAGATTTTCAAAGTGTTGTCTGCTTGACTGCCAATGAAGGTGAGGATTTCTTATAGAATTTACTACTTCACTTGACTTTTTCATTTTATATAAATTGCCTTTAGAAAAAAATCCCTATTTTTTCTAGGTTGTCATTTTTTCTTGTGATTTGCATAAATTCTTTGCATAGGTGCAACTTGAGTGGCATTATATGTCAAGAAAGTTAAGCTTTTTAAATATTATAGGTCAAAATTGCACTTACTACACCTAACCTGCCAGTGTTGATCTAGTCTACTTTAAACATCCTGGCAATACTTACATTAGTTTATAGCTTGAGAAAATTACCTAATGTTATAATGTCCTGGTATGGGTGCCAAAAGCAACGACGAAAGACCCGATGAATTTAGCTCAGAGGACTCACTGAGATTTGTGTCTGTGGAAGTGAGCCTCTACCCACAGAAGATTCTCACTTTTATTGAATACTAAAGGACAGCCTACAGAATTTGCATAACTGCTGTGGAGAATGCAGACTAGAGACCACTACTTCTATCACCATTTACCTAACATCAGGTTAATACAAATGCTAATTGAAAACATTCCAAGCAGGGGAGAAAACAACCAGTAACTTCCCAAGGGGAGAGGCAATGATCAAGGAGCCATTAGAACAAGCTATTTTCTGTCTCCTTGAATCCCAGGTTTCAGGTAACCCCAAGTAACCAATTACAGCTGTCTCTGGGCTTTGTTATTATCTTTCACTATCTAAGACCTTAATTCCTTACCTCTACAACTTAACACAAAAATTATTGAGGTATTGCATAGCTCATGTGCCCATACATCTGCATATTTTTTTAGACAGAATCTCACAACACAAAAGGCAATCAAACAAGTTTGGAAACGTGGTACACTGTAGAACATAGATTGATTTCTTTCATGGTCATGTGGGGACAAGAGTAGAGGTCACTGTCTCTGCTGAGCATCCCCAAGGATTTTTTTTTTTACTATATGTGTTGAATAACCCAAAAGCTCAAAATTAAAAATGTTATATTTATACTGAATAGGTATTCTTTCATACCATTATTATCTCATACAAACCATAGTGAGTTCTGTATTCTGTATTGTGATCAGTTATCTGTTCATATGACTTACAGAACCTCATAGTCTATTGTATGTCTTTCCACTATTTTAAAAAGTGGTGTTTAATTTAAATTTCCTCTGGATATTTTGTTTAAGAAATTCATTTCTAGGGCTTCTTTCTGGTTTCACACTAGAGGCATAAAGTCAGCTTCTACTTCTGTTGAAATGCACGTAAGATAGTGAGAGACAGAAAAGCTTTTTCTACTTTATATAGTAATATATGGACAAAACTGAAACATATAGCAAAATAAAAATCCTAATGCTGTCAAGGAATAGTGGTTATGAAGTAGGTGATGTGAGACAAAGCAAAGAGAAAACACTGTGTTTGCACCCCTTCATTAAAGATGCCTCTCTTTGAGCTCATCTCAAAGCGAGTGCAGCATTTGGATTCCTGAGCTTCTTATATCCAGAAGCTCTAGCTCTAGTCTGGTCTGATCATCTCTGCTCTGCTCCATTCTGCTCCCCTGCCCTACCCTCCCTTCCTTTCCTCTCCTGCTACCCCCTCTCCTCACCTCTATTTCTTTCTTTGAAATTCAAATTATTTCCTATTCCCAAGGTGCCTCAGTGCCATTCCACTAATATTAGTGTTCAGCTTTTACAAATGTTGGTGCCCAAAAATATTCCTTTCTTCCCTTTAAACTTAATTTTTCTTTCTTTTTTTTTTTTTGCAGGACTGGGTAAACTTAATTTTTCAAAACATATTTGTTATACTGGAAGTAATTCTGTATTTCCAAGTGTTTTGATATAGATGCTTTCAGGAGATCTAGTAAGTCCTACATGGAAAATTGTTACCGAGCATTTCTGAAGTGAGAGTGAATAGCTTTTAGTTTAACAAACTCTAAAAATATTAACTAGACAGCACTCAGCTACTGTTTGACCCCGGAAAGAATGACCATTTTCAAGAAATTAAGCAATAACAAATGCCTGAGAGGTGTGGGGACAAAAGAAATCCCTCTACACTAATGGTGGGAATGTACCAGTTCAACCACTACTGAAATCAGTATGGAGAGTCCTTAAAAAGTTGAAACTAGAAATTCCACTTGCCCTAATTATTGCTCTGCTAGATACCTTCCCCAAAGAGTAAAACCCATTATATTACAATGATATAAGCATGCATATGAATGTTTATTGTAACATAATTTTAAATAGCGAAATCTTGGAAGCAGCCTGTAGATCCATCAAAGGATGAATGAATTTGGAAAGGTGATATTTATACACTACTATGTCATAAAGAAAAATTTGAATTAGTTTGTAAAATAGATACACTCTGACACCCTAATTTTGAGTTAAGCAAAACAGACACAAGATTAAGTATCAAGTGGTTTCTCTTATATGAGAAACCCAAAATATAAATAATGAGCAAAATAAAGAATAGATAATAAGAAAGAGAGAAGTATATCGCTGTCACAGGGAAAAAGAATTAATAGATGGGGGCCACTGGAAGGAAAATGCATGAAAGAAGGACTTAGGATGTGTACGTATATGTGCCAGCCCCACACACAGGGTAGAAAAACTAGGTATTGCAAATGTACAAGAAGAAATGGATAAAGAAATGGCTAGAGGGAACATAGAGGGAATGGGTAAAAAAGAATTAACATAGATAATGTACCTGTATTAATTTCTCACACGGAATGTAAACATATACCACAAACATCTCTAAATAAATAAATAAATATTGGTGTATTAATATAAATTTAGCCATTTGACTAATTTTGTGCAGGTTTGAAATCCAGATTTCTTAATAAAATGTATGTTTGCAAACATTTTGATTTCATATAAAGCAGAATTTGGTTTCAGTTATGTGTGTACTTGATCCTTGATATAAAATTATTTACAATAATTGGAATTTTACATTAAATCACACAGATTTTAGTATACAAACAACCTGGTCCTTCCCTGAAGTGGCTTTTATACTATATTTAGTATAAGATAGCTTATTTTATACTATATTTAGTGTTTTTGTACTAAAAGTATAAAAACACTTTTATACCATATGCAGTATACATATCGTATATATTATACTACATATCTCCTCTTCTTGGAAGTATTTGCACTTTTTGCTTAATGTGAAAATATAACAATTTCAAGGAGGGAATTTTATTTGAATTAACCTAATATTACTAATCCATTCAGAAAGATTTACAAAGAAAGTTAAAATGAATTAAACTACTATTTTATAATGCATAATTTGCCTCTTTAGTTAGACCTGGAAAATAGCATTGTCAAACTTTTAAAAATCTTTTTAATTCTATAAATGCTGTATATCAAAGCTATTTGAATTGAACATAGGAGGACTATGCTTCTAATATAAATTAAGTACATAATATTAACAGCAAATTTATATTGCACTAAATATATACAAGCATTGTTCCAGGAACTTCACACGTTCACTCACTTAATACACACAATGTCCACCTGCGGAGGAAGTATTAAACTTCACAGGTCACAGTTGTGGACACTAAGACTCAGAAAGATAAGGCAGCTTGTGTCAAGGTCATGCCACCGTTTGGAGTAAACCCTAGCCAAAACAAAGGGCTAAGCATATACAGTCTAGTTATTTAAAACAACTATATTCTTTTCTTTCTCCTGTTGCAAAATACAATTTTCCATGTTTTCTGTGGTTTAGACTATGTTAGATAATATATTGAATAGATATAATACATTTAAATACATAATTAGCTTGCTTTGGGAGAAGCTTATATTTTTTCATAGCCAGTTCATGTTTAAAATTTGAATGTAGTCAATATAAACTTGCCCAAGTCTTAAGAGGTGACCATATTTTGATACTATTAAAGGAATTAAGGGAATTTCATACTATTAAGTTGAAAATTATTTCAACATATATATTAAAACTTGAGGGGCTGGGGAGATAGCTCCGAGGCACAAGTGCCTGCTGGGCAAGTGCAAGGTCATGAGTTCAAACCCTGGTCCCACAAAAAAAAAAAAAAAAAAAAAAACTTGAACTTTTAAAATGTATTATTTATTTATGTATTTGATACAGGATCTCACTACTCAGCTAGTGATCCTCCTGCCCCAGCCTTTGCAGATCTGGGATTACAGGCATGCACCATCATGGCTGGTTTCATGGTCGATAGTGTGTGCCCAGGGTTTGGAGGTCAGCACCGTGTGCAGTACCAGAGATCGAACCTGGGTTCTTCTGTTTGCCAGACCGATGTTTAGACCACTAAGCTGTCTCCCTAGCCTAAAACTTGAACTGTTTACCTTAATGGGTTTCTGTAAGTTTCTGGGTTTATTCAGGTATGACAAATCCTATCATATGCACAAAATGCAGGTTATGATAATATAGTTGTCTTCTAAATGCTTAATGTTACAGACCCAGAATAAGAATCAGAGGTTGCTTTACACAACCTTTTCATTTTACAGATGAGAACACAGAGGCCCAGCAAGCTAGCAACCGCATACATCAAAGCAAAAGTGAAAAGGACCTTATTTCTAGCACAGTGGAGTCATATATTACATGGACCCTAAATTCTAAATTTAGTTATTAAGGGAAAAGTAAATCTGGTTAAAATTCTTTTAAAATTCTATACAAATAGGGTCAGCCAGATAGCTCAGTGGATTATCTGCTTAGGCAGACGCAGCAGCCTGGGTTGATCTCTGGTAGCTGTGCTGGCCCCACCCCTGGGGAGCACTGATGGTGACTGAGGGGTGCTTGTGCTGGCACACACCTATAATCCCAGTACTTAGGAGACCGAACACAGGTGGATCACTAGGAGTCAGATTTGTGTAATGAGACCCTGTAGGCCCTGTAGACACTTACTAAAAAAAATACAAAAGAAAAAAATATTCTATTCAGAGTGGGTTGTAGCTCAGCAGCACAACACCTACCTGGCAAGTAAAAAGTTGTGGGTTTGATTATTGGTACAAAGAAATGAAAAATTCCATGGAAAGGAATGCCATGCCTAAGCATGCTACATTGAGAACAACAGCGTGCAATATAACAACCATTGTTGAATGTCTATCATTTTAGGTTTTTTTGAAATTATGTATCATATTTAATATCTTATATAATATTTTATTCTCTTTAAAATAAAAAGGAATGTAATATTGATTTTAATTTTCTTTAATATTGAATAACTTGGTTGTTTTGAAAAAACTGTGGATTATTTTTGTGGCTCATATTTTCCTCAGACTGAACAATTTATTCTTTTGTGAAAATAGACTAAAATAAGCAGCCTCAACTTTTCAGTGCCTTTATGCAGCTATTTTTTTTTTTTTTTTTACTTGAGTTAGAGTTCAGTGTTGAGTTGGTAGCTCATCTATTTTGAGTACTGGTTCATGGATCTAAGTTGCCTCCACCTTGAAGTCCTGTAGCTCTATAGTTTCTCTGACATTGTCCTTTTGATAGGAGGAAGAGTACTGACAGGGACATTTTAGGGATTGGTGTGAAATTAGCATTCGTACCTAATGCTCACAATATATTACCCAGAATTCAATCATGCATTTTTATTTACATGCACAAAGGTTTGGAAAATGTAGTCTTATAGTCTTCTCATGATGAAAATTAATTAATGAATAACTATCTCTGCCATAGATCACATTTGGGGACCCTGGTGTCCCCAAAGCCCCTTATCTGTAAACACTAATGTTTTGCGCTACAATGCTTATATTCAAAGGTATGTAGAGACTGCCAATTTATAATGTTCATATTGTATCTGCAAGCTATGTCTATGTTGAATGACATGATTATTTATAACCAGTCTATTTTAATTTGTTTCTCCTCAGTTTTGTTTTTCCACCATTTTGGAAGAATTTCAATAATTATTAAGAAAAACACTGTAAATACTTTTTTGTTTGTTTTTAAGAGGTTAAAAAGACAATAATAGAAACAGCCACAAGATAGGGATAGTCAGGTAGCTCAGCGGATTAAAGAGTTGCTTAGACAGAGCACAGCAGCCTGGGTTCAATTGGTTTGATCCTTGACATGCTGTGCCAACCTGTCCCTGGGGTGCACTGAAACTGCAGTTGAGACCGGGCATGTTGGAATATGCCCGAAATCCCAGCACTTGGGAGTCTGAAAGCAGGAGAATCACTAGAGCCTGGTCTATGTAGTGAGACCCTGTACACCCTGTACTTAATACATTAAAAAAGAGAAATAGCCACAAAATAATTCCTTATATTCCAAGAAGCTGATATATTAAAAATAAGTCAATAAATGACATATATGAATGGACTTGATGGTTTATTGGCTTGAAAATGCTACTTAAATAGAAAAAAATTATTAATCTAATATAGAAGTGCCCACTGTACTTAGGTATTAGGATAACATCAAATAAATAAAACATAACCCATAAATATTTAATATAAAGGGAAGACCTTATTCAGCAAAAGTAAAGAAATCAATTTTGACTGTAGCTTCTAAAAGCCAAAGTTGTATAATAAAATTTTGTAAGCAGATATAAAATGATCATCAATACCAATCCAATAGGTAGGGATACAGCTCAGCTGCACACTGCCACCTCGTGGGCAGGAGGCCCTGAGTTCAATTCCAGGTACAAAAAAAAAAAAAAAAAGAAAGAAAGAAAAAGAAATAGAAACTTTTCTCCACCTCCATCTGTGCAGTTTGAATCTTGAGGCATTTATCAAATATAACAACTTGTCAAGAATTAGATTCTGCATCTTCTTCATGGCCCCAGCTGGGGTCTGGCTGAACCAAATGCGCAGAGTCCTCCACAAGAATTGACTTATTAAAGTTTAAATTTCACCATGCATCACTGGCATCAGCAAACAAATCCGGAGTCAACAAGTCCCCGGTGCCTCTTTTTATAATGTATACTTAAATTACACGTACAAAGCACATTTTTTTAAATTTTATTTTTAAAATAAAAGCAGTATATGTACCCCCCCCAAAAAAAAAAAAAAAAAAAAGAATTAGATTCTGTGCAGAGGTTCATACAGAAACCCACTGTGATGACCAACATTCTATCCATGATCTTATATTGCTGTCTGCAAAGCAAGGATGAACTTCAATTTTACTGTCCAGCTGTGGGTATAAATTACTGTGTGCTCTGACATCGCTTTTTCTTAGGCTGAGATTAGTGTTATCGCTTTTATTTTAGGGGTGGTACAGCTGTGGCTCAGAGAGCTCAACCGACTTTTGGAGAGTCACAGTTGGGAGTAAAACATCGGGTACAGACACTGGATTTCTTGACTCAGTCTAGTCCTCCATTTTCCACCTCTATATGTCTGAAATATGGAGAATGTTATTGCTTTATGTTAACTTATTCTTCATGTACAGTGAATTTGTGCTGCAACATCATACTCATCATGACCCTGAGTAATGATCTCCAACTCAATTTAATATTTAAAAATACCCTGGTTTGTGTCTGTTTCAGGATAGTTTAATCTCTCTAATACCCCAATGATCAACCTAAGAGCAACATCATGACACAGAATAGTAATAATCATTCATTGAATGAGATGTAAAATAAACTCGTTAAATAGTTTCACATTAATCATGTTCCATACATTAAATACAATCATTTAGATATATAGTCCTGTGCCTGGCAATGTTATAGTATAACATTTGTTTGGGAGACCAAATATTCTGCTTTCCATTGAATTTAATATATGTTCCTTATTCTCACTGACAGGGATATGAGCAATTATACATAAATCTCTTAGTTATGATGATTAACTTCAGGTGCCAAATTAACTGGATTAAGGGTTACTTGGACAGACGTTATTTTGTGATTTGTCTGAATGTGTATCCAGCAGAGATTTTCATTTGATCCAGTGGACTAGGTGCCACCTAGTGCATTCAGGAGCTATCTCGAAAGGGGGCTTATCATCAGGAACTGAGCCAGAAAGGGGAATCAGAAGTCACGGAACAGCTAGAATTTAGGGACACTACGGATACCCCGTGTCAGTGAAAGGGGAAAATCACTAGGAGATAGCGGTGAAAAGAGGGAGAGTCAGCCACAGATCCTTTGAGCGGTTTATAGGGCAGGGTAAAGAAGGCAAAGAGAATAAAAAGGCCAAAGAAAGGTGAATCTCCACTTCCTTGCAGAGCCTATCACCTTTGTTTTCTCACCTTTGTTCATTAGAATTCCAGATTCTCAAGTTTTTTGCTTTGTATGAATAACTATGCGAGGGAATACTTAGCTCTGCAGCCTTCAGACTAGGGCTAAGTTGCATTACTGTGTTGGTTTCCTGGTTTTCTCTAATTTGTTTATGGCTTCTTATGGACCTCTCAGTCTTACATAGGCAATCTCCCTAATAAATCTGTCTGTCTGTCTGTCAGTCCTTCTTTCTTTCTCTTTCTTTCTTTCTTTCTTTCTTTCTTTCTTTCTTTCTTTCTTTCTTTCTTTCTTTCTTTCTTTCTTCCTTCCTTCCTTCCTTCCTTCCTTTCTCTCTCTCTCTTTCTTTCTGAAAAACACTAATAAACCACTTATTAAGCACATTGTTGATAAAAAAGGAGAGAAAAACTTTGCTTAAAATCTAGAAAGATACAGACAGATGGTTTTATTTTGTCAGGAGTGGCCTATATTATGTTTGCCCCTGCGTCTGAACTCCTGTTTGCTTAGTTACTGTTGATTAGTTCCTGTGGAGATCTTACTTAACATAGCTCCTGTTTGCTTAGTTCCTGTTAAGACCTTAGTTAAGTTTCTATTTCCTAAAGTCTTCATTTCCTGAAAACGTTTAAGTTTCGACCCCCCCCACCCCGCCTTGGTTAGGATGAGGTCACCGCACTCCCATAGGCTGCCCGCGGGCTCGCACTACCATAGGCTGCCCGTGAGCTCACTCTCCCATTGGCTGCCCGCGGGACTTGCGCCATTCCGAAACACCCCAATCACCTACTCTAATCCCCTGAATAACGTACGCTATTGGCTTCTGTAAAACCTGCTTGCTGAATCCCTCATTAGCATAAGCACCCTATAAAAGCCTGCTCACACAGCCTCTCGGGGTCACTTCTCCGGGGAGTGGCCCTGTGCCGGCACAGCTTATTCAATAAAAGAGCTCTGTTAGGGGCCCGGTGGGATGGCTCAGTGGCCTAAAGCGCCTGCTTGGGAAAGCTTGGGTGGCTTTAGGGACCGCGGTTCGATCCCCAGCACCACATGCTGCGCCAGCCCTGCCCTCGGGGTGGGCTGAGCCAGCCATGAAAATGAGTGAATAAAAGGTTCTGAAACAAGAAAAAATAATAATAAATAAAAAAAATTAAAAAAAAAAAAAAATGAGCTCTGTTACACTTTGAGGCACCGACTCTTGGCTCATCCTACTCCCGACGACTCCCAGACCTAACAATTTAATGTGTATGTCAATGGTAGAAGTGATTTCTCTTAAATGTGAAGGATGATTTCATTTCATTTCTTCATACTAGGCTGTGCTTTAGTTATGGTAATGTAAAAGCAAGCTTAAAAGTAATTATGATATTAATTTATAACAAGAAAGCCAACCAACTTTTGAAATATGCCTTTTTAAAAAAGGTTTTCAGTTTTTAAATTCAGTTTGGCAAAAGCAAAAATATGAAACCTAGTTTCTTTTGTGTATTTACTGTTACATGCTTTTTGGCACACATGGGACATATTTTCACATTTAAAGCTGCTTTTTATTCTTAGGTAATTTTAGGAAAACATTTTCCCTTACAGTTGAATTTATTCCTATTCTTTTATTTAAAATTCCCTTTAAGGATCTCTTTATTTGTAGTTTATTTTTATGTCTCCTGGTGTATGTTTTTTGTCAGTCTTTGGAAAATTAAGATTCATATCTTACCTAGTTCTGTGTGTATCTAGCATCTGAAAATCTAATGTCTATTTGCTGCTATAAAATTATGACAACTGAGAATTTCCTTTAAAGTATGCAAGGCAAATAATGAAAAGACAAATAAAGAAAAGCTGTCTTCTGAAACCAAAGCAAACATTTCTTGGACATGGTGGGAGATGAGTTGTGCTTCTCTGCTTTTGTTTGAGCCGAATGGCCGTCTATGTGTGAGGAAATAAATTTGAAAGCTAGCTAAATGTTCTGACCTGTCTTCCTAAGCATCCCCTGCATCATCCGGACCTTTACATTTATTTCATCATGCGTGGATGACTGGACTTTCCAAATAAAGTTGGCAAAGGTGATTCTTTTATGTCTATGTTAATCTCAACTCAAAGAGACAGCAACTTCTGGAAACAGGGACTCTTTGAGTTCAGTAATTTCTTCATTGCTTTCAAGTTCTTACTTTCATACTTCCTTCTTAGTAGTGAATAGTCATTGTCCTTGTAGAAATAGAATATGCAGGGCCCAGCAGGATGGTTCAGTGGTCTAAAGCACCTGCTTAGGAAAGCTTGGGAGGCTGCAGGGACCGCGGTTCGATCCCTGGCACCACATGCTGCGCCAGCCCTGCCCTCAGGGCAGGCTGAGCCGGCCATAAAAATATATAAATAAACAAACAAACAAAAGTTCTGAAACAAGAAAAAAAAATTAAAAACAAGAAAAAAAGAAATAGAATATGCAAATAAATTCACAAATATCAGATTATTCTAGTGAAAAGTATAAATCTTAGACATCTACACAAACAAAATAATTTCTGAAATATTCTATTCGAAGAATTACCTTTCCCTATGCCCGCTATTAGACACACATATGCACACACGCATGTGAGTGAACAGCGCGCGTGCACACACACACACACACACACACACACAAATACCTGTAATATCTAATATTTGGGGATTTAAAGCACATCTTAATTTTGTTATTGTGAAAGTAAGATAATGACAAAAGCTAAAAGCTTTCTTACACCAATTAAAAATTATATTTGGAATCACATTCAAAACTAGCAGAGTGCTTATTGTTCAACATGTTTTTATGTGACAATATTTATTAATACCTCGAATGTGTTATCCCACAGCAACACTACTTCCAGAAGCATGGGAATTTGGCAGAGCACACTTCCACCTCACAGACTGAATCGATCCACTCAACACCTGGGGTGCTTTCTCCTATAACGGTTAGTAAGCACTGGAATCTAACTTAATAATTGTGAAACTTAATAATAATTTATACTTAGAGAAAATGTACACGTCTAACAAAATTTGACAGATAATATTTTCTTCTAAAATAAAATTATAGCCGGGCGTGGTGGCACACACCTGTAATCCCAGCACTCGGGAGGCTGAGGCAGGAGGATTGGTGCGAGTTCGAGACCAGCCTGGGCTACAAAAGTGAGCTCAGGACCAGCCTCAACTGCATAGTGAGACCCTGTCTCAAAAAGACAAAAAATAAATAAATAAATAAATAAATAAATAAAAATTAAAAAATAAAATAAAATTATAAGGGCTAGTGAGATAGCTCAGTGAACTAAGTGCTTGCTTAGGCAAGTGCAGGGGCCAGGGTTCGATACCTTAGCATCACATGTCATGCTAGTCCTGACACTCAGCTGCACTCAGCTAACAATGGAGTCCAGCTGTGGTGGCTCATGCCTGTAATCCCATCACTAGGGAAGCTGAAAAGAGGAGGAGGATCACTGTGAGTCCGAGCTACATAGTAGACCCTGAACACGTATGAGTGCCCCCTCCCCCTCACACACTTTAAAATAAAAATAAAAAAATAATAAATTACACAAAAAGAATTTTTTAATTTTAGCAAACAGAATTTATAATTTAAACAATTGTAGATTAATCTAGTTATTTAAATAATGATTTTTAATGCTGGATATTATAAGTAAATACATGAAAAATCAAAATATCAAATACATTGTATATGAAAGCCATCTTTCTAGGGAACAACAATAACATAACTGATTTATATAAACTTATTAATTAAACTTACATTAACTTGATATTGAGGAATATATCTTACTACCACTTTTGAATGGTTTGCAGTTATCATGGATTATTTTTTTTTAAATTTTATTTATTTATTTATTTTTTCTTGTTTCAGAACCTTTGTTTATTCACTCATTTTTATGGCCGGCTCAGCTCACCCCGAGGGCAGGGCTGGCGCAGCATGTGGTGCCGGGGATTGAACTGCGGTCCCTGAAGCCGCCCAAGCTTTCCCAAGCAGGCGCTTTAGACCACTGAGCCATCCCGTCGGGCCCTATCATGGATTATTAAAAAATCTAATATAGCATTATAAATATACCTCCACAAACAAGTCAGGCCCTCTTCTACATAGCTACCTTGACATTAAGAAATTACTGTGATCAAAACACTTCAGTTCTTCATGAACATAGATGTAAAAATTCTCAATAAAATCCTAGCCACTACAATACAACAAATCATCAAGAAGATTATACACCATGAACAGGTGGGATTCATTCCAGGGATGCAAGGATGGTTCAATATATGCAAATCTATAAATGCAATGCACTATATCAATAGAGTCAAGACCAAAATTCGCATAATCATCTCAATGCCGAAAAGGCCTTTGACAAAGTGCAACACTCATTCATGTTCAATGTCCTACAGAAAAATGGAATAGAGGGCCTCTGCCTCAACCTGATAAAAGCCATTTACAGCAATCCAACAGCTGGCATAATTCTAAATGGGGAAAAACTGCAGTCTTTTACTCTCAAATCTGGTAGAAGACAAGGATGCCCCCTATTACCAGTTCTATTCAATATACTTCTGGAGTCACTAGCTACAGCCATTAGGCAAGAAAGAGAAATAAAAGGAATAAGAATAGGTAAAGAAGAAGTAAAACTTTCATTGTTTGCAGATCACATGATAATCTACTTAGAAGACCCAAAGAACTCCACCAGAAAGCTACTGGAATTAATACATGAATTCAGTAAGATAACAGGTTACAAAGTCAACACACAAAAGTCAGTGGCATTCCTCTAAACAGATAACAAACACACTGAGAGACAAATTAGAGAAGCAGTACCATCTAGGTAGTACCATCTAGCACCGAAGAAAATGAAATACTTAGGAATTAACCTAACTAAGGAAGTGAAAGACCTTTTCAATGAAAAGTATAGTACTCTGAAAAAAGAGATACTAGGAGATTTCAAAAAATGGAAAGATATTCCCTACTCCTGGATAGGAAGAACCAACACTATGAAGATGGCCATACTCCCTAAATTGTTATACAGACTTCATGCAATTCCTAGCCAAATACCAACAACGTAACTCCAGATCTGGAGAAATCATTGCTAAAATTTATTTGGAACCAAAAAGACCCAGAATTGCAAAAACAATTCTCGGCAATAAAGGTACAGTGGGAGGCATTACAATTCCTGATCTAAAGTTATACTACAAAGCTACAGTCATAAAATCAGCATGGTATTGGCAAAAGAATAGACCAGAAGATCAATGGAATAGACTAGAGGATGCAGAAGCAAATACAAACACACTCAGCCACCTTATTTTTGACAAAGGGGCCAAACATGTGTACTGGAAGAAAGACAGCCTCTTCAACAAATGGTGCTGGAAAAATTGGCTCTGTACATGCCAAAAACTAAATATTGACCCTAGTCTATCAACATGCACGAAAATAAAGTCGAAGTGGATTAAAGATCTAAATATTAAAAGTGAAACATTAAATCTCCTGGAAGAGAAAGTGGGAGGAAATCTTGAAGACATCAGAGTAGGCAAAGAGTTCATGGACGGAAATCAAATTGCACGCTTAACATTTCAAAGCATCAACAAATGGGACCTCCTCCTGCTAAGAAGTTTCTGCATGTCAAAGGAAATCACCAACAGAGTGAAAAGATGACCCACAAATTTCGAAAAGATCTTAACTAACAAGCATTCAGACAAAGGTCTTCTATCTAGAATCTACAAAGAACTAAACACCATTAGGGTTCCAGTATTCAAAGACCCAATCCAGAAATGGGCATCTGAGATGAATACTCACTTCTCAGAGAAAGAAATACAGCAAGCCTACAAATACATGAAGAAATGCTCCACATCGCTAGCTATTTGTGAAATGCAAATCAAAACAACACTTAGATACCATCTCACTCCAGAAAGAATGGCTATCATAGAGAAATGAACCAGCAACAAATGCTGGAGAGGCTGTGGGGAAAAAGGAACCCTTCTCCATTGCTGGTGGGAGTGCAGATTGGTGCAACCATTATGGAAAGCAATGTGGAGGATCCTTACAAAACTAGAATTGGAAGTTCCGTTCAATCCAGCTATCCTCTACAGGGAATTTTCCCAAAAGAACTGAAAACATCATGCCAGAGCAATATCTGTGCACCTATGTTTATAGCAGCCCAATTTGTAATAGCCAAATCTTGGAAACAACCAAAATGTCCATCATTTCAAGAATGGTTAAAAAAATGTGGTATTTTTATAGAATGGAATATTACTCAGCTATAAAGAATGATAAGTTTAAAGGCTTCATATATAAATGGATGTATATTGAACATGTACTCGTTAGTGAAATTAATCAGACCTACATGTGTAAATATCGTATAGTCTCCCTAATATAAGAACTTTAGAGAAGAAAATAAGAACTTAAGGGCATAAAAAAGCTGACTTTGTTATGGATTAAACAATGAAGTGACTGGAAGCAGATAAAGGAGAAAACGTATCAAGAGCAAAACCATGCACTTGTGTACACAGGATGAATCAGATATTGGTCTCAATAACCTTCAAAGGGCTCATCGTATTGCTCATAGCACCATGTAACACTAAAACTATGCTTGGAATGCATGTCACTCTTGTCTCTTTGATGTGTACTGCTCCCAGTGTAAATTCAGTTACTGTTATTTTCTCTTTCATGAGTATTAGTTGAAAATAAGAGACTGGGCCAAATACCATAGACTTGACAGGCTACAATTTTTTATTTCCTTCAATTTCCAAATATCTGTGTAAAAATTGTGTAACTGCTTATATTACATTGTATGGAATGTTATTAGAATATCAGTGATGGTCAGAAAATATCGATTCCAAGCTAAGTCTGAGTAAATATATTAAATATATACTCAGAAAGTGAATGATGATAAGCTCAAGTACCTATGTTATATAGTAATAGTATCACAAAGCTTTTCTGCTGGAGGGTTCAGAATGTAAGTTATCAGACCAAAGATTGGAGAAAAAGAAGGGCTATGAGGATGGCCAATATTATGACAGTAGCCCTTCAAGGTCAATAAAGACCCAGGATATAAGAGAACCTGTGCTGTAATATCCTATAACTCAGAGGTGTCCCAAATTTTCTGGTCAACGAGATTATGGGACCTCAGAGGAAAGGGATGAATGTGTG
>PVJA010010733.1:19120-56729 GCA_004027025.1 Myocastor coypus
AAAAAAAAAAAAAAAAAAAAAAAAAAAAGCTTAATTACAATGCATGGAATGCAGAGCTAGATTGGCGAGATGAGCTTTAGGAGGCTTAGATCAATAGCCTCCAACATTACAAGCTTCACTGGTGGCCCACTGAAATTGCAGAACATTTGTCTGTGTATGCATCTGCTTCCTCTTAGTCCAAAGAGAAGAATTTTCTTTTCCTTTTTTCTTTTTTTCTTAGCAACTTCAATAGGAAGGTGGGTCATGCCCACAACTGTGCTCTGTAGAACTGTTGTGAGGACAATATGCAATGTGTCAACTGTTAAAAAAAGAAAAGGGAAAAGAAAAAAAAAGTAATGTTTTTCGAAAGTGTTAATGTTTAATTGTTTGATCAATCTTATAGACCTATATCTATCAATCTAAACTGATCTGACAATGAAAATATGTATTATAAGTATTGCTAAATTTAATTAATAATAAAAATAAATTAAAAAAATAAAAAATAAATTTAAAAAACAGATGTTTGATATTCAGAAATTCAGTGATGATAAGCTCAAGTACCTATGTTATAGAGTAATAGTATCACAAAGCTTTTCTGCTGGAGGGTTAAGAGTGTAAGTTAACTGACCAAAAATTGGAGTAAAAGAAGGGCTATGAGGATAGCCAATATTTTGGCCCTAGTCCTTCAAGGTTAGTAAGGACTCAGGATATAAGAGAACTTGTGCTGTAATATTCTATAACTCAGAGGTGTCTCAAATTTTCTGGTCAAGGAGATTATGGGGCCTCAGAGAAAAGGAATAAATGAACTACAGTGTGTCTAAGGAGAGTCACCCAGAAAAAAAACATTCTCTCAGGCTTTCACAGAAAGCAAACTGGCCAAGCAATGGCCGTGAGTTGTCCCGAAGCCTGACACTAACAACAGTTCTATAAAGTACTGTATATGGTCCTAAACTTAATCCTGAGAAGGGTTGATCTTGGAAGATACAAAAAATGAATGTTTTGTTATACAGGTCTTGCTTTGACTTGCCCTTGGTCACCCAGGGGGAAAAAAAAGCTTAATTACAATGCATGAAACGCAGAGCTAGATTGGTGAGATGAGCTTTAGGAGGCTTGGATCAATAGCCTCCAACATTGCAAGCTTCACTGGTGGCCCACGGCAGTTGTAGAACATTGGACTGTGTATGCATTTTTCCTCTTAGTTCAAAGAGAAGCTTCCTCTTAGTTCAAAGAGAAGAATTTTCTTTTCTTTTCTTTCTTTCTTTCTTTTTTTTTTTTTTTTCTTAGCAACATCAGTAGGGAAGTGGGTCATCCCCACACACTGTGCTCTGTAGAACTATTCTGAGGACAATATGCAATGTATCAACTGTTAAAAAAACAAAGGGTAAAAGAAAAAAAAAGTAATGTTTATCGAAAGTGTTAATGTTTAATTGTTTGATCAATCTTATATACCTATATCCATTAATCTAAACTGATCTGATGATGAAAACATGTAATATAACCATTGTTAAATTTAAATAATAAAAAGTAAAATAAAAAAGCTTTAGTTCTAATATAGTATTTCTTCCTTCAAGTACATTGTCAAAGTATGCAGAAAAGTCAGTTGTGATGTTCTGTTTCTAACATCAATAAAAATTTCACTCCAAGAGATTCAGTATTAGATTTTACACCAGTGGTTTGCACTTTTCTTAAAATATTTTTCAAAGAGCTATCATGGCAAAATGAAAATGATATCATGGTTTATAATATCAAAAAATGAAAAGGTACAAGAAATTGACTTACAGTCTTACATCTCCCAGTTTTATGTGGGCAGTTTTTAAGGCTGCTGTCTGGATGTCCCCCCATGCAGCCATGGTTGGTGGGTTCTCAGACCATGGTTGGTAGCTGAATCTAGAGTTGGTGATTGATGGTCCAATAAGTCCTTATACCCACCCAAGTCAGGTGGCCTGCACATAATGTGGGGATGGAAAGAGATTTGCTTCACTGTCCTGTCTTGCTTGCTTTGCTCTCTTCCACAGCCATGAGCTGCTGTCCTTTGCCCAGCCACCCTGGAGCCAGCCAGTTATGGACTGAAACCTCTACAAACTGTGAGCTAAATAAACCTTTCCTTCTTTATCTTTGGATATCGGGTATTTTATCCCAGCGATGAGAAAAGAAACTAAGACTGTAATTAATTTATTTTTCAGATCATGGAACCATAACATATCACTTTAATAGTGTTATTATATCGGTAATAGTTCAGGTGGAAAGAGAACTGAAGAATAGTCAAGTAATTGTTCCTTTTCATTTTGCATTATTTCAAGTACAGTGTTTATATTTTGAAAATGATCTCAAGCTTTTCATGAAATTTGTAAGTATGATAGAAACATACTTACAAACTAAACATAATTTGTTTAGTATATTTACAAACTAAGATAATTTAGTTTGTAATCATAATTACAAACTAAATTATTTGAGACTACTTCTAATATGATGGCTTGTATCTTGCCCAAATAGTTTAGTATGTTCCCTGAGAAGACTTTCCTACATGTTGAGAAAAAACAGAGTGACAATATTTATACCTAGTTTGGGGCAGATACAGTGATACATATATATATATATATATATATATATATATATATATATATATATAGTCATCACACAAAAGGAAGGCTGAGAAAGATCACAGTGAGTTTGAGGTCAGTGTGTGCTATGTAATAAGCTTAAGGCCCGGCTGAAGTACATAGTGAGACCTAGTGTCAGATGATAGATAGATAGATAGATAGATAGATAGATAGATAGATAGATAAGGTGCTACTGAATTCTGAGGTCCTGATTAAGTTTCAGTAATTTTCTCAATTATATGTTTTATGAGAAAACAATAAAGCCCAGACTTACACTTCATATTTGTTAGTGTCCTCATCTCTGGAACAGTCTCTCAGCTATTTGACTTCTATGTCCTGGACACATTGGGAGTTTACAGTTACACTGTTGAATGCCTGACAGTTTCCTTCCACTTTTTCTCATAATTAGAAGCAAATGGTTCAGTCTGGCAGGCACATTAGAGGGCCATACTGGGTACTGGGCTCCTTTTGTTATGCACGGGAAGGGGGGCAGTGCACAATATCAATTTGTCTCATTGCCAACGATATTCACTTGACCCTTGAATTGAAGTGGTGGGCTGGCTGGCTTCTTCTCTTCTGCAAAGTGACACCTTTGCTTTTTCTTAATGGAAAAATATTTTCACATGAGATACTTTAAATCTATATTAAATACCTTTCTTAGCAAGATTTCCATTTGTTTCAACTTATTTGATTTTCTCCTTATCTTATTTATATACAACAGTATTGATCAACAGTTTTTGGGTTTTATCCAATATTTTATAATCTTTTATCATTGTTTACTTTTTTTTATCATTGCTTATTTTGAAGCACAAATTGTCCTGATTCTGCCCGTCAGACTAATTAAATTTTTTTTTATTCCTACTGGCATGTCCTAATAATTTGTAGGGCACCTTTTGCCACAGCATTTTTACACTTTCCATACCCAGTCTCGGGATCAGCCTTTTTTTGTGGATCTCAGATTTTTTTAAAGGTGGATTTGGTATTTAAGTACCAAGATACTCATTGTCTTTTGAATGTCATTGCTCACAGAGACAAATAAGAAAAAAATAACCTGCCCATTCCTACATATACAGGAAAGAGAAATGTTTCCCCTCTATCCTACAAGGATTTTTTAGTAAGAAAGACAATGGTAAAAGAAAAACAAGAAGTGTAAAAACATGCATCTGCAAATGAGAAATGAAGCTCAAAAATGTGTGTTTTAAAAAATCTTTTTTGTTTATTTACTTGGCACAGGAACTCAGTACATAGCTAGGGCTCACGGTGATCCTCCTGCCTCAGCCTTCCTAGTGTTGGAATTACAGGCATGCACCACCACACCCGGACTCAGTGGCCTGGGCTAGAACCCAGGCCCTTGTGCTTGCTAGGCAGGTGCTTAGACCACCGAGCTATCTTCCCAGCCAAAAAAAAATTTGGTTTTAAATTTAGGTATAGATACCATTGTCCATTGTACCAAAGGAGAATATGAAAAAAATCATAGGGAGGTGACCAGGAAAAGCAAAACAACTAAAGATAAACCTTCTAAAGCAGAGTTTTAGTCAGGTTTTTGTTTTCACCTCTAGGGATCTACTCTTACAAAAGGATATCCCCGTTACAGGTATACATTTATTTTCCAGAAAGGAGCTTTCAGTTCAGTTTTGGAGCTTTTCCTGTATCTCCTGTCTTTCAAAATAATCAGTCTAAAGTAATCCTTAGGGCAAACAGGCCTATTTGGAGATCACGTATCCTGGTTTCTTACACATATGAGACATATACATAGACACATATGTTTAGGATTGAGGACACGCTACACAAAATATATCACCATGGCATTTGAGAAAAATAGATGAAAAATGATCAGGACCCATTCATCCATTTAGCCTTTTCCTGAAGCAGAATGCAAAACCCTCACTTGAGAGGCATTTTGCTTATCTGTAGCGAGGAGTTTTTTTCTCTCTAAAATATGGGGGCACAGAGAAGAGTTGCAGAGATCTTGCTCTGTCTTCCCTGCTACTTTCCCTTGGGCCTTGTCTTTTGTTCTCCAAAAACATTTCTCAATGACTTACCAAAATGGAATACAGTGTGTGCCAGTTTCACAATTTCTTTGGGCTATCATTTGTAAAGACCTTTGTGACAGAAAACCTATGTGAAATCCATTTACATGTTTTTTTTCTCTTGTTAACCTTTCTTTTTTCTTATAGGGCTCTCAGCCGTGAGTTTACTGACAGGACAGAGATTTTTCTTTTTTTCTCCAGTACATACATTTTTTATCTCTACACTTACTTTTATAACTATTGCTTTATATTAATAGCCTAATACAATTCAAATGAATGTGTAAGGGTTCATTCTGAATTTCTCCTTTTTTATATTTATGACTGTCTTGTGTAGTTTTCTGGTACTACAAGAAAACCCAGAAATAATCAACTAATAAAAGAAAAAGGTTCCTATGGCTCATATTTTTGCAGATCTAAATTTGTGATTGGTTGATTGTGATGTTTGGACATGCAGTAATGTCACATAGCTTATTAGGGGTATATGGTGAGTAAAAACTACTCACTTCATGGCAAGGAAGTAAAGGAGAGGAAAAGAAAGCACAAGGGTGTCACAATTGTGTTGGGGGATATGCTTAAGTGACCTAATCATTCCCCATTAGGTGCTACCTCTTTTTTCTTGAAATACCAGCGATTCAACTCAGGACCTTGTGCTTGCCAGGCAAGCACTTATTCTACTGATCTATCTCCCGGTCACTAGGCACCACCTCTTAAAAGCTCTACCAACTATCAATAGTTCTACAATGAAAATCAAGTCTTTACTTAAAAAGAAAAAAGAGGGCGGGAGAAGCCTCAGCAGGTTTGAAGCTGCTCCTTTAAATTTGCAATTCAATATGCATAATCACCTCAGAGCCATATTGGTAGAAAAAACAATTTAACCTTTATGTTTAGACTTACAGTCTAACGCTTACCTTCAGCCATTCTACCACTACTTATGTTAGTTAATTGGTGATTATTTTCCATAAACCACAAAGACATCGGCACTTTATACCTTCTATAGAATATAGTGAATGAGTAGCACAAAGAATTTTGAATTCTTTAGGTTAGGTTCAATTCCTATTTTTCTAGAAATAAGAGGATTTAAACCTCTATTATTTACTCTATCAAAGTAACTTTTTTCAGACATATTTCTAGATTGATTGGGGTGGAATGCTGGATAAAAAAATTGGTATTGAGATATGTCATACACAAAGTGCAAGGGTTAGTGGTAGAAAATTTTTTCATAATAAATGTATAAGCTGGTCGTAACAGAATTGTGAGTATGAGGTTCGAATTCATAAGAATAAGGCAGTTAAAATTAGTATTTTAATTATTAAAGTGCCTGCAGGCAGGCTCAGGGGCAGGGAGTTCTATCCCTGGGCCTGCCAAGCTGGCCCTGCTGCGGGAGCGAGCTGAGACAACAATTGAGACTGGGTATAGTGTCACCTGCCTGCAATCCCAGCTCTTGGGACGCTGAAACAGGCATATCACTATGAGTCTAATCTAGTGGTGAGACCCTGAACACCCTGTAGACCCTTCCCTAAAATAAAATAAAATAAAAAGTTAAAGAGAATAATGATTTTCAAGATCAGTCTATTTCCAGTATATTTGGTTGTGTCCTTATGATGAGAGATTATCTGCATTGCATTAATTGTAGATTCTGGTTGCTTTAGCAATAAAATGCCTGCTTTAAATTTAGAAACTAATTTATTTTCTGTCACTTTATTCTGTACCAAAAAGGGGGCCAGCTGGTTTCTGTTAAATAAAAAAAAGATACTATTACAATGGGTAAACTGTCAAGATTTGCTCTTTGTTTCAGTTTAAGCTAAGGGGAGAAAGCATAGCCTACCTTGACGAAAGACTTGCGTATCGGTAGAATCTGTGCTAGAGAAGTAGATTCAGTGAGGAACTAATTTCTTCACTGTGGATTGCAAAACAAGTGCGATCAGTGCTTTCCACAGGACTTGTTTTTAAGAAGGTGGAGCTTTAGAAATGTGAAAAATGGATGCAAAGGCAACGTTGCCAATGCTGCCTAATAGAAAGGGTCACCCCCCCTTCTAAATGCTGCTTTTGAACTGTTGAAAAAATATTATCACATAAATTAAGACATAACCAGCATGAGTTAAAGTTATTTTTAAGCTAATAACCATAATGACAAAAATTAACTTCAAAAGTCGATGAGGAACTGAGAGATTTATATAGTCACTTGGGGAAGAAATAATGAGTTTATGTTTCATGGGAAAACAAAATCATAAGCCTTGAGTTATTTTCCCTATTTAGGCTAAGGAAAAATTTACACATTGCCAGTTTTATATAAACTAATCTCTCACTTTATAAGGTGACAAAATACTTAGGATTGGGTTACTCATGAATAATGTATATATATATATATATAATATATAATATATATATATAATATATATATTATATATATAATTCATATATATATATAGACATTTTCTGAAGATACTAAAACTGACAGCAAAATCAATGATATGAAATTATTAGAAAATGCTTCATAGTATTAAAGGATCATTCTCAACATTCTGCCTTTACAACTTTTAGATATTTTTCTATCCTATTTTTCCATTCTCTTAAACCTTCAATAAGTGCAATGCATTCATTAGAAAAAGTACACTGTTGTACCCAAAAAGAGAAAGTAAGAATAATATTTAGGGCCTTAGAAGCTTTGGAGGACAACACCGATATTGGAGTAGAATCATATTCTTAATGTTGCAAGATAGACAAATTAATTTATCATCACTTCCTAAGACTTCTGTAGAACTTGTTGTAATAGATCAATTTATTCGACTTAGTGCTTAATCAGAAAATTTGAGTGTAAAGTCCCAAGGGTATGCTAGTAAACATATATTCACTATTCAAACCGTTAAAAAAAATAAAGTTCAAGAAATTTCAAATTAATGAAGATCTCAACGCAAGTAACCAACTTAGCAGTTATCTCCAGATAAGCAACAGAGGATTCTTCTTCCTAGTAACTAGTGGCGTAGCTTTTACTGCATTATCCACTAGTCAAATAAGGCAATAGGGCCGTTTTTTAGTGCAAGGAATAAGAAACACAAGCATCAACCATGAAATTAACATAGAGTTGAACGTAGTGTTACCTTAGAACAAAACAGCTTCGGTCTTCAGTGCCGATTTTCTAACTTGAACTGATAGTTCTCAGTACTTTCCAGAGAGAAATATAATTTTCTTAACAGTAATCTGTGATCATTTAAAACAATACCATTTCTACTTTAACTATTTTCAATCAATATTTGTCATTTCATCCAAAGTCAAAGGAAGATTTTCTTGAGTATATGAGGATAGTAATACACACTCATTCCAAGAATGATTACAGATGATAGTTTGTAATTTCTTGCATATGTTTCTTACAGAAAAAGGTAAACACCAGAAAACACAAAACATAACTTAATATTCTAATGGGAAAATTCTAAATAAAAGTACTTTTTTTAAAAAAAAAAAAAAAGATTTTTTTCGTCTTAGTATTTTGGCTTCCCAGTGTTAAGTGAGAGATATAAGCCAAAATAATGCTTATTTAGTTCCAAAAATTTTATAATTCTAGATTCAAACTATTATATTCAAGCAGGAATGTAACAGCTAGTTCGTGCTACAGGATGTATTTGCTCAGTAGTAGGTATATTTTATACCCAAAACGTAGGAGTGTAAGAAACAGCGTAGCACTCTCTGTGTAAGTGCAAATTCGGCACTGCAGATTCTCATTCCACCAGTCACTGGCGCAGTCAGGCTGTCCCCACCACCACCACCACCACACGGCCCAACCTTCGAGCTTGCAGAATTTGGAAGGATCTAATGCAGCAATTATCTTGGTCATCTAGGGCTTGATGACCCTTTTATGCAATCACAGGTTTTTCTGAAAGGAACTCTTTGCTGAGGCCTAGAGCTTTGAACAAGCATCTGTCTTTGATGCAGTGCCTTTCTTATTGCTGGAAATTCACAGAACATTATTCATGCTGTTTCTAAACCTCCAGTCAACTTTGTCTCCTTCCTGTGGGCTGAAGTCTAATACATCGCCCCCTGTTTAGTCCTTTTCTGCATAAATGTCATGATTCCTTTGACAAAGCTACAGTTTCAGAAATAAAGGAGATTCTCAATCAACTTTAGAATTCAAAGCCAGCTAATGTTTTTTAAGTGAAAGACAAATAATAACACAAATTATCCTATTTTAACTTGTAAAAATTATATATGATTTAGGAAATAGTTTTCTAAAAAGAACGCAAATGTAAAGTATTGATGCTGCCAAAGCGGACAGATGTAAGATTTGTTTTCAAAAATCATATAAATTAGTAATGCCAAATTAAAGTTAAAAATAAACTTCAGTGTTTAGGTTCTTTCTGACTGATGTCACTCTGTATGACTGAACTACATTTGTCTTGTTCATGAGGAACTGTGGTGGATTAACTAATGATCACCTTGAATCACCCAACCGAACTGAGTAAGAGTGGTTCTGGGAGTGGAAAGCCCTCCTGAGCGTGTGGCCAATAGCATCAAAGGAGACCTGGAGGGGAGATGGTGTGTTGTGGATTTTCCTAGAGAAGCTTGTCACGCTGCCTTTCCCATATGAACTCAAGGTACATCATCAGAGGAGCGTGGAACCTTGTGGTTAAGGATGCCTGTGCTTTTTTCAGGTAAGCTCTGGTCCTCACTTTGAGTGTTACCTCCTGGCTCTAGTGCAGATCCCTGGCCTGGTGGCATGGAACGTTCTTCCCACTAGTGCACTTTTTTAGCTGCTACCACTAACTCTTGGGCTTTTCCAGTGCAGACCCGTGATACAGACTGTCATGAGACATTGTAGTAGACTCCAGGCCTCCAGCTAGACGTTTAGAGAACACTGTCATGGGTTTCCCAGTGGATTCAAGGAGGACATTGCTATGGGATTCACGCCCTCCGCTGCATCCTTTGGGTCACTAGTGTATAGACAGATCTCTTGTACTCTTCTGCATTTGTCTTTTCAGTGAATATTATAAGATAATCCTATAAATTATGTGTTCTATGTTGAATCTATTCCTTTGAAAACTCCTACAATAGGCATGATTTTGCCTTGATCAATATAAGTATGGTAAAAGACAACTATGATGTTATGTTATTGGCTTATACCTCTGGGCCTATCACTGTTTCAGAAAATTAGAATACTTTAATACTTGTGTGATAGAAAACCCAAACCAATTTATGAATAAATGTAATTTTATTAGTCCTAATTTGAGATTATGATCTCTAAAATTTATGTTGTAACATAGGTTTATTTGATTTTAACCTCTGTTCCTTAAACTTTCATTAAAATACGGCAGAGCAAGCCCTATTTCACTAGTCTGCACTTACCTGATAGAGGGAGCCAAAACAGTATTTTAATTTAGTTTTCTTTATCTTTTCCATACTTTTCCTCAAAACCATCTTGTTTTTCTGCTTTATCTATCTTAGTTCCTTTTGTATTCAATGCTTACATAGATTTTTTTCAAAACTGGCCTATTGGTCAGGCATGGTGACACATACTTGTAATCTCAGCGTTTCGGAGGCTGAGGCAGGAGGATGGATGCAAGTTTCAGGGCAATCTGGGCTACAAAGTGACTTCAAGGCCAGCCTGAGCTGCAGAGTGAGACCTGTCTAAGAAAACAAACAAAAAACTCCCAAACAAACAAAAATAAACAAACAAAAAAAGAATACCAGTCTATCTAAAAGGTTGTAATTTGTTACAAAATTGAAAATTTGTGGAAAAAAAGTTAATACCAACTATCAAGTTGTTATGAATTTCTATATGTGACCGCAAAGAGGAAGGGATGAGTTGTTCACCTATATGCTGGTGTATCGGAACCTCGACAGTTCTGTATTGTGATCTATGTGCCAATAATATGCTTTTGGATAATTTTTTAGTATTATTGTTGAAAGACTAGGGAAAACTGTAGTTGTATATAAGACAATCTAGTGAAAGTAATGAGATTTTCCTCTATTGAAAATTCTTGGTTCCTTTAAATACCTGGTGCAATATTCACTTCAAGGTTTATGTTTAATAAACTCTACTAAGATATTCTAATTATAATGGAATTAAGAATTAATCTATACTCCTTCACACTGAGACCTATGCTAAGCTTTTAATTTTCTCAATCAGAATCAGATCTTTTGTTTTAACCAAGTTTATTAAGGACTTTAGCTTTCAATCTCACCTTCAATGTCTCTTCTGGGCACTTTTATTTACTCTGCACTCCTGCCTCCCAAAAAATGTTTCTTGAAAATTTTAGCATTTCAACCTGTGCATAGTTTTGTTTTTTTAATTCTTGTTTCACATTGTCTCTGTCTACTGAGATCCCACTCATGCTTTAGGTTCAGCTGCAGCTCCCCCTCTACAAGGACTCTTAGCATCTCAGCTGGGAGGAAAGCTTGTCTCCCACTGAACTAGAACAACATTTTGGTTACTGTCCTGGGCTTGCTTAGTTGGAAGTTGTTTGAATTTCAGTGCTCTTTCTCTCGTTAGATTTTAAGAATCTTGGTGGGCAAGAATGCCTATTTTGTATTTCAGAATGGCTCCTATTCCAATTCTACCAACATGCTAGCCATTTAGTATGCATTTGTTGAGTGAATGACAAAAACCACATGTAGATACTGTGTTCAAGACTGGTCTAACAGCAGGCTCCAAATATGTCATCAAAACAGGAAAAAAAAATAAGAGCTTATTGAAGACTAGGGCAAAAGAGTTTTCTACTTTCTTACTGGCCACTTTCCCGCTTGAACTCAACTTTGTCTTTTTCTTATTCTTCCCACATTGACAAGAAGTATGATAAAGGAAGCTCAGGGCACTGGGAAGCCAGGGTCTAAGTATCAGGGTCCATTAAGCTTTTTCTATTTGCTAGTCTCCTACATCAAGCTACTTAGGTATCTGTGTTCCTGACTCTTGTTTCTCTGGATATTTAATTGTTATTTCTCTTTTTCAATTTGATGGGCACTATTAATCTTTATCTATCTCTTGCCAACAGAAAATTATCAATTATTAAACTGTGCACTGAACTCCTTTCTTTCCCTCTTTCAAATGGTGCCTTCTACCCAGGTCCCTTCCCATTTGTCCCTCATTTTATAAGCCACACATTTCCTCTGCCTTAAATAATCAAGTGGATGAGGGTAAGAAATTGAAGAGTGAGAAACTAGTCAGGAAAAAAATAAAAGTAATTAAACTTTGAATCAGACTTTCTATCTGAAGTCACTGAAAAGGGTTTAGTAAACAGACAAATGGAACTCAGATGATAGAACCGTGATCTCCGAGCTCCTTGTACCTTCATCAACTTCTTAGAGAAAACTTTCAAAAAATCCTTTAGTACTCAGTGATTAGAAATTATTTTAACTGAAGAATATTTTCAGTTAAAATTTTAAATTCCTGTAGGAGTGTTTGAGATGATTATATCACCTCAGTATTCAGCTTAGCTGATTGAAAAGGGCATGAGAACTGCTAATGTTTATACTTTCTGGCAGTGCTAACTATGCATTCTTTTAGCAGTGTTCTGGGAATATAAGCTTTTTAGCGTTAAGACAGGAGACTTCATACACAAAGTTTAGGGATCCTTGCAAGAAAGATCTTTAAAAGGCTATTGTTTATTATTTAGGAAATTGGGTTTTATCTGAATATTGTGAGCCTTCAGTATTGTGGGTAATAAGCCTTTCAGAAAGTTTGTGTGCCTCAGTAGAGATTTATCATTTAATCATCTTTTCTATGCACTTTGGATTGGGTACCACATAGTAAGCCAAATGGGACATTTTTGCAGGGCTAAGGGTAATGCTTTACCTCATTCTACATAGGCAAGAGGCAGATGGTTCATTGTATGATAGTTGCAGAGGGACGTTTTGTTATTCTATGTTATAACAAAGGCTTTGTTGTTGCTGTTCTTTTTTTTATTTTTTATTTTTTTTGTGTGTAGCTCAGGATCTACAGGTTCTCATTATATAGATCAGACTTATAGTGACCCTCTTGTTTTCAGCCTCCCAACTGCTAGGATTACAAGCATGTGCCACTATGCCCAGTCTCATTCACCATGTCAGAGGACCCTGGGGGCAGGGTCAGCAGGGCACCCCAGGGATCAAACCCCAACAGCTGAATCTGCCTAAGCAGGCACATTAGTCCACTGAGCCATCTGGCTAGCCCTATATCAAAGGCTTTTAAGATAAACTAGTATCAGCCAAAATCTAGAAAAACTTGCTTTTCAGATTTTTCCTAGTGTTGGTGGCATATTAATTTTATAGTGCTGAGCACATTTTTGCTAGTATGCAATTCTCTTGTTCATTACTAAATCTTGCTATTAAAGGATGGCCCAAATACAAAATATTCATTTGCATCTGCAAACTTTTTTTTTTTTACAAAATGTGTTTGATACAGAGTCTCACTGTGCAGCTCAGACTGGTAGTGGTCCTCCTGTTTTCAGCCTCCCCAGAGCTAGGATTATAGGCAGGCACCACCAAGACTGGTCTGCCTGGCTAGCTCAGTGTCCACGAATGGGGCCAGCACAGCATGGTGCTGGGGATTGAGCCTAGGTCCCTGTGCTTCTCAAAGCAGGTACTTAGTTTTCTGAGCTAAAATGCCAGCCCCACTCCCCCTTTTTTGGTACAAATCTTGCTATGCAGCTCTAACTCATAGTGATCCTCCTATCTTAGCCTCCCTAGTGCTAGGATTACAGGTGAGTACCAAGCATCTGTGAAATATTCTACAACCCCAAAAGCAAATTTGTTTTGAAACACTATCTCATTTGACATTTTTGGGAATCTGTTGGATTAGGAAAGGCAGGGAATTCTATTTAATTTTATCTATCAAGGAAACAAAGCACAATTATGTGACCTATTTAAGATAACAAAACCAAGATGGGAATTACCACTTATGAAGCCATTCCTTGATTCTTTCCTGGTCATTGTAGGCTATAGATTTTTAGGACAGAAATTTCATTAACTATTTGCAAGATAGTATTTAAAAAAAAATATTTAGTACAGTGTCTACAGGGTCCCATTACACAGATTGGATTCACTGTGATCCTCCTGTTTTCACCCTCCCAAATACTGGGATTACAGGCAAGTACCACCATGCCCAGTCTCAGTGGCAGTCTCAAGTATGCCATAGATCTGGGGCCAGTATGGTACTCTGGGGCTTGAACCCTGGTTCCTGCACCTGCCTAAGGAGGCACTTTAGTCCATTGAGCTACCTGGCTGGCCCTGCCAGATAGTGCCTCCAGCTCATAGTTTTAACAATTTTTTGAATAGATAAATGAACTCGTTATTTCTCTGTGGACTACAATACAAGTCTAGATACAATTAGTCATTTATTTGTATTTGTTCCAAATGAAATATTTCCTTCCCTCCTTCCTCCTTTATCCTGCTCTCAGCAGTGATCACTGAGGCAGACACACAATGGTAGAAACAACAACAACAACAACAACAACAACAAAAAACCCTGAAAGAAGCCACAAGAAGGGACACTTACATGAAGAAGCAATCTCTTGGACAGAGTATAATGATTTTAGTAGATGGCTAAAATAACATCTAGAAAAAGTTTTAAAATCAACTACTTACAGATTTAAGAAAATATTCATGCAAGCAAAAGATAACATAACTGAGACTTAAATTCTGAATATAGTTTTTAATATAACATTACTTTCAAAGAAGACAGTCAAGAGTCACTTCAATTGTTCAAGATATCATCAGAAAACTGGGTAATTTATATCTTCTATCTAGACATTCTTAGCGGTGGCTTCCCACCTTATGGTCTCAGGATGCCTTCTGCAGGTAACCTGTCAAATTTCTGAAAAGGTAGAGTACTAAAAAAGCCCAACATTTTTATCTTTATTAATCATAAATAATCTCATTTCAGAGTTACTCTTTCACAGAACTGTCAAAGTCTGTCATGTGACCAACGTGAGTAAAATTTGACTTTAGAGGCAGGAGGATTGGTGCGAGGTCGAGACCAGCCTGGGCTCCAAAAGTGAGCTCAAGGCCAGCCTGAACTGCACAGTGAGACCCTGTCTCAAAAAGACAAAAAAAAAAAAAAAATTCTTTCCAGACTTTCTAAAAGAAGAGAGCAAGAGAGAAAACAAAGAGACTTAGTGAGTGAGCAGATTACCACCTCTGCCACACAACCTAGTGATCTTTTTTTTTTTTTTTGTCTTTTTGAGACAGGGTCTCAGTATGCAGTTCAGGCTGGCCTTGAGCTCACTTTTGTAGCCCAGGCTGGTCTCGAACTCGCACCGATCCTCCTGCCTCAGCCTCCCAAGTGCTGGGATTACAGGCGTGCGCCACCACACCCGGCTAACCTAGTGATCTTTATAGGGCAGACCACATGACAGTATTATGGGGCAAGATCAATTTCTCCTCACTGTGGTACAAAAGAATCATTTACATTGTCATTGGAGGTTAAACATACTCATCCAGTGCTCTTAATTAATGACTCAATAGATGCCATATTTCTATCTATGTAGTTAGACAAAATATACAAGGCCTGAATTCTCTGTTCTCAAAAATCAACTTTTACCCTATTTTGGGCTCCTAATAGCCTTTTTTACTCAATGTCTCTTTGAGGGTTGGAAAAATTCCCCACTAAATTAGCTCAAGAAAACTCAAAGAATGTATCTTTTCCTCCCTGAATCTTTCTTCTTCGCTCTCTATTTTACATTGGAGCAGCTTTCCCAACACATAGTATCTTTCTTTTTTTTTTTTTTTTCATAGTATCTTAGTGAGCTTTGGCCTCTGTACTGAACTTCCATGGGCTTCATGGTTACATACAAAAATTAAGTTCTTATAGTTCTAGAAGTTAAAAGTTTGAGATTATAGTGCTAAAGTTGTTGTGTTTCTGTCAGGACTTGTTTCTGGACTTCAGACTATCTCATTTTAGAAATAACTTGACAGATTAGATCCAAAGCAATCATCTTTCCCATTGGCGAATATAATGTTTACACCTAAAATATATATATAAAAAAAAAAAAGAGTTTAATTTACTTCATGACAGAAAAGAATTCAGTCCATGGTTACACTGCTCCAAAAAGAAACATGGTAGAATGGTGTGGCAGAGCAAAACTACTTAGGTCATGGTTATGTGAATCATGGTAGGCTAAGAGGGCCAAAAAGGTAGTGGTGATGCATCAGACATAGGCTTCAAAGCCTTGTTTGCAGTACTTACCCACACACATCCACAAGTGTATGCCTTCAGTCTTGGGGGTGTCTCGCAAAGCCAATCAAGTTGGTGCTGTAAATTCCACATCACGTCCATTGTTAACTTCATACCCAAATAATCTGCATAAACTATACTTACTCTCTAAATAAAAGCAATAGTAAGTTCATAGGTACATTTAACATATTACAGATATCCAGAATATAAGCAGAAATATAACAATCTTACCCTAGTCTCAACAGTTCCAGCCTTTTCACAACATCTGAATCCAAGTCTATTATGATACTCAAGGCAAATTCTTAGCTGTAATTCCTTTGTAAAAATAAAAACAAGGTATATAATCCATTTACAAAAAGATAAATATTCTCATTCCGAAAGGGAGGAAATTAAGGATAGAAAATAACTGTATTAAAACAAGGAAAAACATTTAATCCTATAACTATGTCTAGGAACTTGCCCACAGTGATAAAATAAGAGATCTACAGGTTTAACTTGCTGTGGGATCCAGCTATATTACTCCAGGGTAGATTGCCCCCCAAATTAAAGTCAGCATACTTTGGTGACACGTGTAGACTTATGTTTGTCGTGGTGTGATTCAGAGTAGCTACACTGTGGATGCAGTCTAGATGACCATAAATAGAAGAATGGATAAAGAAAATATATACATATTGTGTTACATATACATAAGCGGGTATTATTTATGTATACTAGAGAATGAAATCATATCTTCAGGAAAATGATTGGAACTACAACCATGTTTCACAAAGTTAAATATCATACTTTCTCTCATGGAAGAAACTAGATAGATAGATAGATAGATAGATAGATCGATCGATCGATCTAGATAGATAGATAGATAGATAGATAGATCGACCGACAGACAGACAGACAGACAGACAGACAGACAGATAACAAGAAGTCAGATGGCAAAGTTTTAGAGATAGGGAAAGAGTTCAGCAGGAAGAGGTAGAAAAGAAAAGAAGAGGAGGTAATGAGATCGTTAGAAATCAAATATGTTAAATATATTCACCAATTTACCAAAATTAACTTTAACATTCTGTATTTCTAATAAACACTAATAAAATGCAATTAAAAAAAAAAAGGAATTGACTAGGCTATCTGAGACTTGTCTTGATACAGTATCTAGAATTACAGAGCCAACTTGGATTAGGGTAATGGGAACATTGCCTAAGGGATATGGGATAGAGACTTGGCAGGGCTGGAAAAAATTCCCTGATGAGATTATAAACTTACGGAGCCAATGTGCCAGTTTACATTCACCACATAAGGTACTATTGTCATTCAAGCCCAGCTGAAAATTTATATTACTAATCAAATTGGCAGCCTAATAAGTAGTACAGAAATTATAGGATAGGGGCTGGGGAGATAGCTCCGAGGCACAAGTGCCTGCTGGGCAAGTGCAAGGTTGTGAGTTCGAACCCCGGCCCCCCCCCCCCAAAAAAAAAAAGAAATTATAGGATGGTCAGCAACTAAACTCCAAAGCTGGAGAATAATTTGTATCTGAGGCAGGAGCAGCTGACATTATTGCATCTGATGTTGATAGTGATGAATGGTGGATAGTGACAGTGTAAGACAAGATGCTCCAGCACAGTGAAAAGAAATTCTCAAAATATGAATAACTTGGCACAAAATAAGAACTTATAAACCTAACCTTACATCTGAGTGCATAAATAAATCCTAGTCAGTAATCCTAGAGATGAACCATAAACCTAGAATTTATTGATACTTAATACTTTATTTTTAGAAATGTTTATCTAATGCAACCATTATAACTTTAAATAACATGTAATTTAGCAAAAATTGAATTTGTATCTTCATTATTAAGTTTGTGTAATTTAAATATGCATTTTGCATAAACACTTCGATGTTATAGAAATACTTTTAAATCTTCCAAAGCTTTATATCTCATAAAAATAAAACAATAGTTTTTTTCCAAGAAAAATGAATAAACATTTCAAAACATAATATGTAAGTGCATTTCACATGTGGTAAAACATTATTTTATCTTTATTCGAACTGACATACCCTACAACTACTTGCTTTGAAGCTTTTGCGTCTCCATGTTTTTAGGGGCTTTCTTCATATTTACAAGCATACATGATAGTTATTAAATGCATATTTAAGGAGAGAAGAAAAGGTTGTATTTCTGAAAACACATTATTTTTTAAGCTCCTTCACCCATTGGTCAGATGGGCTGGGAACATTACAATGCTTCATAATTTAAAACAAAGATTTTTCAAAGGAGTAGCCAAGACTGATGTGCCTCCTTGAACTACTGTTAGGAATTTAACACAGCATTAGTAACATTAAGTGAAAGAAAGAAAGAAAGAAAGAAGGATAAAGAGAGAGAGAGAGAGAGAGAGAGAGAGAGAGAGAGAGAGAGAGAGAGAGAGAGAAAGAGAGAGAGAAAGAGAGAGAGAAAGAAAGAAAGAAAGAAAGAAAGAAAGAAAGAAAGAAAGAAAGAAAGAAAGAAAGACAGAAAGAAAAAGAAAAGCTACTTATGAATAGGGGTGCTTTGGGGTTAGCTTAGTGGTTTAAGTGCCTGGGCAGGCAATCCCAGTCAGGCACAGGGGATGGTGGTTCGATCCTCAGACCTACCCTTATGGTAACCTGAGACAGCCAAAAACAACAACAAAAAACCCAAAATGTAATATAATGCTAGTGTCTCAAAAATATATGGAGAATTAAGTTTAGTTGCTATCATTCATGTATCATATATTCATATTTTATGTGACTCTGTTGCCTTGTTCTCCCTCAAACAGTCATGTACAGTAGTCCCTCTCTGTTTCATGGTTTGACTTTCATGGAGTCAGTGTTTTGTGGGCTTTCAAAAAATCTTAATCTAAATTATTTATTGTGGATTTTTCATTATATTGTGGGATTTTGCAACAATATGCAATACTGTATACATATATTGTTAAAATTACACTGGCTTACAAGTTTAGAAAATGGTTAAGAACATTAGAAATGTTTTTAAGAGCAGGGGGAAAGGTTTATAAGACTGTGGAAAGGGTTGATAAAATCTTAAAATATATAAATACTAAAATAAATGTAACATCGCTACTTTACTGATTTTCACTTATCACAGGGGTGTCTGGAATGTAAACTCCATGATAAGTGAGGGCCCACTATAGTACTAATTCAGTCTAGTAAAAATTAGTTGCTGTTGTACTTCTTAAATTTTATCATGTAGCAAGAGTTACAAAATGAGATCTATATTCATTCAGTCACTCAACATAAAATTCCTTTTATTGGATGGATCTCAAATGCTAAGGGATAGGCTATGATTATTTCATATAGTATACGGTCTCAGTTACTCTTCTGTCATTGCTTGGACAAAATACCTGACACCCAAAATGAAGAAAGGAAACGTTTATTTAGCTCGCCATCACTGGAGGTTTTAGTTCATACTCAGCGGGCTCCAAGTCAAACTGGCACATGGCAGAGGGAAGACTTTCAAGGTGGTGCAGAGATCATGAGCAAAATAGAGGAGTACCAGCCACCAGGGCAACAGAGAATTGTATGCAGGCTCTCTGACCCTGGCTGGGGGAAGTACTCATACCCATAATCCCAGTGGATCGTAAATTAATCTCAAACTCTACAAGTCCTCGCCCCATGATTGCATGAGTTTTGGGGGACAGCTAGACACAAATCATAACACATACAATGGTGGATTCATGATTGTTTTCACAAAAGGTTCTTCTTTGTAACTTTCATGGAGTGATCATTCTATTTTGTGCACTAGTTTATCACCAGTATGTAAAATATTAGCTAGTCCACTATATCTTGCAAATATTTATTAAATTAACTAAGAAGGTGGTTAGATATTTTTGATTGGAAATGAGAAATATCCAATTCAAACTACCAAGCAAAAGAATGTTGGTAAAATAACTGATTGAATAAACAGGAAAAAGACTACAAATGGGCCCCAGATAAGGTTACTATTACAAGTAATTGTGACTTAAATGACCACATACTGCTCAGCCAGTCTGCTTGCAGGCTCAGTTGGATCAGAGCTGAGTCAGAAACACTTGGTTAGGTCATGAGTATCAATTAGCCAAATCTCTGAATGATTAGAAAAAGGGGTGTGGTTGGTACTCTACATGTATCTTATTTTTCATTTTAATACTTTCTATTCCTTTCTTTCTCTCAAACTGAAAAGGGGCTCAATCCCAGTGGGTGTTGTCAGTTTGAAAGCTCACATGTAAAAGCTATCATTAGACAGAACTTTACTTTTGAAATTCTGTTTTACCAAAAATCTCCAAGGATAAAAGTGAGTATTATTGAACAGATCAAATGATATGTCCGTTACAATAGGATTGCCATTAATATTTTGGTAATGTGTTTCCTTAAAATAAAACTATTTTTAAACGAGCAAATCTAAGAATCCAAACATTTATTTTAAACAATGGTTCATTGTTGTAGCCACAAGTCTCATCAAATGTCCATGTGTTTCTGATAGTTTCCTCTGAAGTAAGATCAAGTCTGTGCAACTAGGTTGGACCACTGGGCTATGCAGAGATATACTTGTGTGACACTGGCCTGAGTCATGTAACATTTTTGCAACATATTTTTCATTTTGTGACCTGTCTTTGAGAATTTGGAACCCATATGTCCTTAAAGAATAGCTTCAGTTTGCACCAAGGCCACTTGTCTTACCTTAGACCAGCATGAGATCATACAAAAGTGAGAATTTTCTACTTATGCCCTTGCAGTGATGAAAGGTTTCTATTGTGACACCTAGCATTGATTACCCTGTAAATGAGTTTTGTATATGGTATGGTGAGAAAAAATTGAGACTTTGAACTTAGTGAATTTAGATTAAAATTCAAGCCCTCAGTCATTTACTGAGATACAAGCTTGGCCAGTTCTTTGGTTTCTTTGAGAGTCATTGTTTTACCAGTAAGATGAGGATAATAATTTCATCTGAATGATTGCTCTTAGTATCTGATAAAATAATGTTTGCAACATTATTATTTTAGCATCTTTTATAATAATCACCAAGGGGCCAGTGAGATAGCTCCGTGGCACAGGTGCCTGCCTGGCAAGTGCAAGGTCGTGAGTTTGAACCCTGGTCCCACCAAAACAAAAAAAAAAAAATCATAATCACCAATATTTGTATGGTCTGGGCATAAAGAAATAAATTATTTTAATTATTTTTACAGTACAGAAGATTGAACACAGACCTTCAGATTAAATTACATTCTCAGTCTTTTTATTTTAATTAATTAATGTAGTTATTTTTAGACTGAGCCTCACTAATTTGTTAATGAACCTCAGCCTCTTTGACTCCTGAGAATACACATGTGTCACCACACCTGGCAGAAGTTAAATTATTTATGAAAAACTTATTTAACATTCAAACAGTTTTTACTGTAGAATTTCTTACTGTCATCCCTGTTTGATTTGTGTCCCAGTAAGGCTGAATGCATTATTCTGGATAATACAGCACTTATTTGACCCTAAGTAGTCTAGAGCCAAGTTTGACCCTTAAAATATTGGCACCTGAGGGGAATTTTAGCAGTAAGTAATTGAAACTTTTACTTACAATGGACTGATATTAAATGAATAGGATTCTCCCCCCTTACAACAAGCAACTCTCTTAATTCTCTGAATATTAAATGAAGTCTTAAAATTAATTGAATTCTGATGTTCAGTATCTCAAGTTATCATAGTTTCCCCAGGTGGAGGGCTCAGTCCTGTTGGATTGCCTCCACTTCAGACACCAGCCTTCAGCTGCAGATTTTCATCTGTATTTGACCAATCAATTATAAAACAAAGATTCCCATATCCTCCATCTCATGTCTGACAATTTCTTAGAATAGCACACAAATTTCAGAGAAATACTTTCATACACTTCCTTATGATTAACTCTAAAAAATATACCTCAAGAGGAGACAAATGGATGGAGGGTAACAGCGAGCTTCAGTGTGATTTCTGGATGAAAGACCCTCTTAACATCTCATGTGCTCACTAATCTGAAGGCTGTAAAAACCTCGTTATTTACATCTTCTGTTTAGGCGATTCAATTGAAAACGTTGTTGTGCATTGATTATTAACTCAATCTCCAGGCTTTTCCTCCTTTCTGTATACCAGGGGGCAAGACTTAAAGTTCCCATCCTCTACTCATGTTTCCTGCGTGGCACTCATTCACCAGTTACCTAGAGGGTCCCGTCCCCAGCCCTGTCACTAGAACAGAGAACAAACTTTACCATTCCAGAGGTCTCACAGCTATTTGTCAGCAGCTGGGAATAAGGACTAAATATTCACATTTGATCATACTACTATGATGTTATTGCCTTAGTTATGGGAGACAGCAGAGGTATAACAAAACAGGATAAAATCTGCATTCTAATCTTCTAGAATGTACTAAATGAATGACAATTGAGTAAGTTACACATGATTTTGTTTTAGCTTTTAGCTTTTTCATATGTAAAAGAGCATTTAGGTATCTATTTTGAGGACTCATTGGGAATTTGTGGATTATGTATACACAATGCTATGACTAGGACATGTCAATAGTAGTTATTGTTTCCCTTACAGTGGTTATTCTTTGGTTAGTGTAATGAGAATCCAAAATGAATTTGCTTCTTTCTGTAAGAGTTAGTCACCTTAAGAAATAATTAACGTATAAACTTTAATTATTAACTGAACATGATGAAAATATGATGCTATCACTTATGTCCATTAGAATTCTACATCCAGTGATGGTGCTGAATGTCTTTACAGCTTCTGAGTTCACTTAGATAGACATCAGAAACACAGAGACACATTTATCCAGAAAATGCATTTTAGTCAAGTCTGAAATGATACAAGGTTGAGAGCTTGACATGATGGGTAAGTAGCTACTAAAGCAAAGAGCTCTTGATTTTCCTCTTCTCTGTGACCTTTCCTGGACAAGCTCCATTACAAATTATGGTACTGCTGTTCCTCACAGAGAATTTAGAATTAGACAGAACCAAAAAAATAGGACTATAGTGTATAATCAATAATTATAGTAAACATGTAAATTAAAAATATTTATTACAGCAAGAGACATGCTGTCATTAATCCCTCTCAAAATGGATTCGCTTGATTCAACTACATTTATCCCACAGTTCTTGCCACTTTCTGAAGCAGTCCTGAAGTCCTTTTTTGTACTTTCATTGCACATTTAGACCACACCTGAGGGGGACAGTCTGTCTTGGTTACTTTTTACTCATTGCTGGGACAAATACCTGACACTCAAAATGAAGGAAGGAAAGGTTTATTTAGCTTACAGTTACAGAAGATTTCAGTCCATATTTGGCTGGCCCAAAGCTGAGTGAAACAGGGCAGAGAGCATCCAGTTCATAGTGGCAGAACAGCAACAAAATGATGACAGAGGCAGCCAACCAAACAGGCAGCAGAGCAACAGAATGAGTCCATTTTCTGTCTCTCTTTAAATTACATCAGGCTCTCTGCCTTAGCTTATCTGCCTCAGGCCAAACCTAGAATTCCTAGCAGTACTCAGACCCATAATCTCATCAGTACTCATCAGTACACATAATCCCAGTGGATCATGGATCAAGTCTCAAACTCTAGAAGTCCCCTCCCCATGATTGCATGAGGCTTTTGGGGGGACAACTAGATATAAACCATAACATTCTGGCCCTGGATCTCCAAAGTCTCATGTACATCCCTTTGTGCAAAATACATGTTAGTCCATCTGGAAGAGTTGCCAAAGTCCCAGCAGTTCCAGGATTGCTGAAAAGTCCAAGTTCCAATTCTTCTCCAAGATCCAAGGCAAAACTCTCAACTGTAAGGCCCTGTACAGTAGAAAAGTTAAACATATTCAGCATTCAAAGGCACAAGATAAACATTACCAATCCAGAAGTTACAAACAACATGGGAATACAAAACACTGGTGCCAACACAAGTCCAAAATCCAGCAGGGCAAACATTAAATCCCATAGTTCCAAGTGGAGCATCCAAAATAGTCTGCACTGAGTTGTGGGATCCATGTAGCTCTGTCCCTAAGGCACTCTTGGTGGTAATTTCCACTGCTTCTCTCTTAGGCCGGTTTTGCTACCTCTTTGCACAATCCACATTCCTGGCTTTTTGAAACTTCTGGGGTTTCCACTGAACAGGCTGTTCACATGCAGCTTTACAACTGCCCTCTCAGGGGCACATTGCCTGGCTTCCCAGGTCTTCTTCTAAAATCGAGGTGGAAGCTTTCTGAACCTCAGAACTCTGCATTCTCAGTGTACCTAAAACCACTCTGCTGCGTGGATGATGCCAGGGTCTGCTGCCTGCTGGAGCAGTAGCCAGGCTTCCTTTTCTCTTGGCTGTAGGTGTCGAGTGCCTGGACTGCTGAAACTCTGACCTTGATTCCGAGGAACAAATTCTCATGCCAGTGCCATTTTGGAACCTGGTTTGGCCGCTGCCACCATTCTGGTACTTGGGTCTCTGAGGCTTTCTTCTCAAGCAAAACCTTTCTCCTTTGCAATTCTGGGGCTGCAAAGGGTGGAGAGCTGCCACCTCTTGTGATGCCCTCAAAATCTAGAAGTCCCTGCCCCATGGTTGCATGAGGCTTTGGGGAGACAACTAGAGATAAACTATAACACAGTCCTAGAGCAGTGGTGGTTATCTTATGGTGTACATACCCCAGAAGGCCATTTGTTATCATTGAAAGCTCTAAAAGGTTCATCAGCACTGTGCTAGATTATCAGGCCTAATGTTGTTCTTAGCAGAGGAGGAAACAGAGGCTCAAAAAGCTGATCTCTGTGAGCATCAGTGGCTGGTTAACACTGCAGTAAACCCCAGGGCTTCAGTAGCTCAGATTCTCTTTGCAACCACATGGGCTACAACAACCATAGCTATTTGGATGTTTTTAGTGGATAAATAGCGTTAGCTTAAGAAACCTTCAAAGTTCAGTGATTTGTCCACATTTCTTTGTTTCAAAGAAAACTACATAGACTCCTCTTAGACATTAATTCAAAATGTCAACAAAATTCCTTAAATATCTCACAGCATGGCCTATCTCCCAGGAACCTAGAAATGTTTTCTTTGTCTTTTTTTTTTTTTTTTTTTTTTTTTTTTTTTTTTTTGGTCTTTTTGAGGCAGGGTCTTGCTATGCAGTTCAGGCTGGCCTTGGTCTCACTTTTGTAGCCCAGGCTGGTCTTGAACTCACAGCAATCCTCCTGCCTCAACCTCCCAAGTACGGGGATTACAGGCATGCACCGCCATGCTCAGTTGAAATGCTTTTGTTCTGATCTGCAGTCATGTACTTCTCCCTTCTTGGTACTGAGTGCTTTGATAGTACCTCGAGTTAATAGGCCTAAAAAGAATCCTGCTTCCTGTCCTAAGCATCTTCCTTTGATCTGCTTTAACTTCCTCATGTCCATCAGTAATATGGTTGCTCCTGATTTTGAAGCAGGAAACCTCCAGGCTGTCTTTCAGGCTTTACCCTTCAGCCATGTTTAACTGATGAACATGCTGTGCTAGGTTGTCCAGACATGCTTGGTTTCTCCAGTCTGTTAGCGACATTGTTACTGTCGTCACTGCCCTCAGCAACGTCTTTCTTGAAAATCATCTTAAAATGTGCTTTTGAAATTTAGTAATTATAAAACTGTTGTTCTCAACTGAGGAGAAATCCTGAACTTAAGTTAAACATATCAACCATCTAGAATAGGGTTCTGCTTGTCCTTCTCACTTGGTCACTACTTTTTTCCCCTACCCCTGGAAATGGTCATTGATGTGAACAAATTGTTTTAATCATTAGTCTTTTAAAGTTGCTGTGCATTCCCAGCTCTAGACACATGTGTATATTTATTACTTGAGGATTATCTTCCTTGTCCCCTTTGTCCTATCTTTGGGGCTTAGCTTAAGTTCTGCCTCTTCTAAGAAAATTTCCCCAAAGGCTTCTGCACATGTTGATGGTCTTTTTTGTTTTGCACTGCTTTGGTACCTTCATTAACCTTCTTCAGATGCTTCAAACATCATGCTCTTGTTCATATTTTCAACTGTTTTAACTTTCCATCAGCCCATTATGTTTGACATATTGCAAAGTTAGGCATCCTGCTTATAGTATGACTACAGAACAAGAAGTGCCATTTTAAAAACAAAAAAGCACAAATAAGAATTGACAAAATTGAAAGAACAAGATGTTCTGCATGGAAACACCAAAAACTTTTAAAAACAGGACAAATTTAATTGAAGGCATTATTGCCATTTCAACATTTACTGAGAACCAGCAATTTACTGACCACTGTGCAGAGTGCTGAGGATAGAGAAATAAATTAGCCACAATCCTTGATACAAAGGAGAGAAGAGAAGGAGGAAGCTTCTAAATACAAAAACCCAGTGTGGGGCCCAGCGGGATGGCTCAGTGGTCTAAAGCCCCTGCTTTGGAAAGCTTGGGCGGCTTCAGGGACCGTGGTTCGATCCCCGGCACCACATGCTGCGCCAGCCCTGCCCTCGGGACAGGCTGAGCCGGCCATAAAAATGAGTGAATAAACAAACAAAGGTTCTGAAACAAGAAAAAAAATAAAATAAAAAATTCTTAAAAAAAAAAAAAAAGAAACCCAGTGTGTCGGGATGGAAATGAGGCAGGGTTCTGTGAGGATTCTGGCAAAGAGGTAGGAGACATTTTCCTTTCAAAAAGTAGCCATCCCTGGATCTATCTGGTTTTGACATGTAGCAAGATGAGGCTGTGTGAGAGGGCTGAGTCCATCTTTAGCAAGCTCTGAGCTATGCCTGCAGTCTGGCAGAAAGCCTAGCTTTCCATTGTTTATAACCACAAATGATTTAAAATTAATAAAACTCTCATAAGTTCTGCTGTATGATGATAATAATATGAGGGACAAAAGACAAACATTGTCATTAGGTTCGTTGTATTTGCCCATCTTCAACTGCAGCCATATTTGAGCATTTTACAGCTTAATTTAGAAATAGGTAACCTCAGTTGCCAAAAACAATTGAGAATATCAAATGTGGAGGACCAGACATAGCCTGTGGGCCATGCCTGCACGTCCTGGTGATGACCTAAGCTGCTGTATCTTATTTCCTGCCTGAGAACTGAAGATTCCCAGCAGCTTACGCCAGTGAATAATTTATCTGCAGTAAAGGAGCATTTACTAATTTTATATTTTGTTGGCTGAAGAAAATTATTAAAAAATGTCCCCTCATACAACTCCAAGAGTAAACTTATCATATTCACAGAGGCATATCTTTAATACCAGTAGCAACTAACTAAGCAAATAACAATAGCATTGATCTTGTGGTTGTTCTGTTTTACAATAACAACTTTCACAGTAAAGCAACCAAATTTACATTGCTCTTTATTGGAGAATTAAGATATTTTAAAGTCCCTGTTTCCTTCCTGACTAAACTGGGGATTACTTCTGGGTTTTCTTTGCTACTTTTTAAAAATTCTGCACTTGTTTTTAATGCCGTTCTATCCAAGATTTCATTATTCAGTTGTCTTCTTCTTATAATCTCTTTGTGTCCAGGCTTTAAAAGCCACCTCTGTTGACAATGATGTCCAATTTATATTTACAGCTCTGACTTTACTGTACTATGGCTTCATATCTCTACCTGCGCTGAAGATATCCCTAGCAGAATCTATAATTTATTTCAGCCAGAATTATTCCTCTGCCAATAGATAATCTAAATTTTTCCTTCACTTAGCCTGCAGAGTTAACATTGTGACATTCACGTTACTCCACCTCTGTTGCTACAGTCCTGGTCCTAACTCCACTGTCTCTTACCTGGGTCATCTATTCTACAGCACTCTTTTACAAAACTGCCAAAGAGAGCATCAAGAATGCTTAGCAAGGGGCTTTGGTGACGGAGTGCTCAGTCTGTACATATGCAGCCGAGTTCCATTTGCAAAACAAATGGAAGAATAAATGTTTATGAAATCGTATTTCTTATTTGATTTGAATTCGGAAATAACTTATTTTTATTCTTAAATACAAATTCTGTAAGGTAGACCAGAAGTCTTTCTGTGGTATATCCCTTCCCTTCTGTCCCCCAGCCCATGGTTGTAGGTGTTCAGATGTTATGAGGATTTTCTTGACTATCTAGTCTCAGTAACTTCCCCTGTCTTAGTTCCATTTAATTTTCTTCAAAGGATTAAATATTTGAAGCCAACTTGCTTATTAATGAATTTCTTTGTTGCCCATTGTTATAGTTGATATTTGTCTCCAGGAAGCTTCAAGTGCTCCGCGGTAGGTGATTAGATCTGGAGTCCTATACTAGTTGGTAGACTAATGCCCAATAAGCTATAGTCAATGTGCTGTCAGAGATGGGGCTGGAAGAGGAGCACCATGAGTCTGACCTGGACTGGTAGGTTCTGGTACTCACCTCCCCTGTGATCTCTGCTGCCTGGCACCCAGAGGGGAGCAGCTATCCTCTACCATTCCCTCGTGCTATGACATTGCTACCTTGGTGTCAAATGACAATGGAAGAAATCTTCTGAAATCTGTAAGCCAAAATGAGGTGTCCAGAGTTGTGTTCAATGATAGGAAAGCTGACTGGGACACACATCTGTTTTTCGTAGAGAGAATCATTTGTGAAACAATTTTTCACAAACATTTTTTTTAGGAAATTAACAATAGCCATTGTGTTGAATATTCTCTCCCCAAACTTCTTCTAAACGTGTACCTCATATGTAAATAGAAAAAAAAATGTGCCATAAGTTCACCATGTACACTGATTTAGCAAAGACACACCCTGTTCTTGCAGAAAATTCTCATTTCCTGCAAATCACTTGTTTAAAATTTTCACTATAACATTGTTATGTAGAGTTTTTAAAAATATGATCAAACATGACATTTTTAACAATGTATCTTACTGATTTAGTTACTAAATTTATTCACTAAATTCATGGCCAAACATACTATAACTTATGACTGAATGAAGCTTTTCTCACACAAGATTATTTTTCTCCTAAGGAAATAATAAATAGAACTATTGTACAGTGTTTAGAAGTTATGTTAAACAACAAAATCAACCATAAATACATAGAAATATGAAAGACATGACATAGATGGCAGCATGAATATTTGTTTACACTATGAGAGATGAAATAAGATGTCATTTATCCACAGTATTCAACCTGAAACGTATAGCAGTTGACTCAAGTTGTTACTTCCTTGTTGCATGTGTTTGAGCCAGTGTGAAAACACTGTATTAACTAAGGTTAGAAATAAATACTTTAATTTGCAGCTTTTTATATTAATATAGCAATTCCACATATTTATGGGATATAATATAAAATTTTGATTCATGTATGCATTAGGGAATGATCAAGACAGTGTAATTAACCTATCTACCACATTAAAGTTCTATCCTTTTTGAAAAGAAATATATTATAAATCTTTTCTTCTAATTATTTTGTAGCATACAATACACAATACTATAGTTGACTACATTTAACTTACTATGGAAAATACCACCAGAACTCATTCTCTTTAGTTGCGGTATTCCACTTATTGGCCAGCCTCTCCCCATTCTCTTCTTACTGTTCTCCCAGTCTGTAAGAATAGCTACCATTCTACTCTCAACTTCTAAGAGGTCAACTCTTTAGTTTTCATATATGAGTGAGATCATGTCATATTGTCTTCCTGTGCATAAGTATTTTACTTACCATAATGTCCTCCAATTCCATCCATGTGGATGTGGATGATAGCATTTCATCTTCATATGCTGAATAGTATTTCATTGCTTGTGTCTACTGCATTTACTTTATTCATTCAATAATCTGTAGACATGGAGAGTGATTCTAAATTGAGTACGGTATGGCAAATGTGTCCTTGGTATACTGATTTTGTTTTCTTTCACTATGTAGTCTTTAGTGTGATAACTCAAGCATGCAGTAGTTCTTTTTTAAAGTTATTTGAAAAGCTATTACAATGCTTGGGTACTGAGTTTATTAATTTACATTTCTATCAAGAGTGTATCTTACTCCAGAAAGAATGATAATCATCCAGAAATGAAAAAATAATAAATGTTAGCAAGGCTATGATAAAAAAGGAATCCTCCTACATTGTAGATATAAATGTAAACTAGTGTAACCATTACAGAAACCACTATAGAGATTTCTCAAAGAACTAAAATTAAAAGCCACATGGCCCAGTTATTCCTGTTCTATGTATCCTCCTCAAGAAGCTTATGGCATTATACTACAGCAATACATACATGCCAATGTTCATAGTAGCATAATACATAATAAAAAATCCTAAAAGCAGCCTGCATACCCATCAGTAGACAATTGGAAAAAGAAAATGCAGTGCCTATACATAATAGAATATAACTGAAGTATAAAGAAGAAGAGGTTGGAAACATGTGTAGGAAAATGAATATACCTAGAAAATGTAATGTTGAGGAAATAAGCCAGACACACAGCTTAAATATTGTATAGTATATCCTATTTGAGTAAGGAAAACTACTAAGAGACTAATGAAGAAATGGATAGGAGACATAGGGATGAGTTGCTTGCAAATGGTAAATGCTCCAAAAAACTAAGAGGTAGGTATGAGGGTAAAAGCAAAGGGGAAATAAGTTGACTAAATACATACCATGTATAGAAACCTAATAATCTCAATGAATATAAATATTGTACACCATAAATATGAGGTAAGATTAAAATATAAACAAGAGTGAAAATGAGGAAATGAGAATTAGAGTATGAGGAAGGCAGAGGTAAGTGGAAGGGGATTTAAAAAGTAACAACCTGTGTTGCACATATGCACCCACTCTCTAAGATGATTGCAAATTTCATGTATTATAAGCATGAAGTAATAGGAAAATAAAAAGAAGAGTGCCCAGTTCTTTACAGTGCTGCTAACACTTCAATTTTTTTCTCATTTTGATAACAGCCGTCCTAATTAGGGTGAGCTTCTTGTGGTTTTCACTGATTCTTGTGATGAGCAGTTCTACTTTTTATCTTCTTTTAAAATATATATTCATGAATTTGTTCAATATAAAAAAAATAAAAGGCCGGGCGTGGTGGCTCACGCCTGTAATCCCAGCACTCGGGAGGCTGAGGCAGGAGGATTGGTGCGAGTTCGAGACCAGCCTGGGCTACAAAAGTGAGCTCAAGGCCAGCCTCAACTGCATGGCGAGACCCTGTCTCAAAAAGACAAAAAAAAAAAATACTTATTCATGTCTTTAGCCTATTTTAAAATTGAATTTCGTTTTCTATTCACATTCTGTAGGTTGTCTCTTGGTTATTTCCTTTACTGTGAAGACTTGCTGTAATTTTTCATGTGCAAAAATTCCATTTGTTTGCTTTTTCTTTTGTTGTCCATGTCCGCATCAATATAGTAAGTGTCTACCCCGTGTTTACTTCTTGTAGTTTCATGAGTTACATTTATGGCTTTAATACATTTTATTTCATTATTTATTTATTTGTCTTTTTGAGACGGGGTCTCTCGATGCAGTTCAGGCTGGCCTTGAACTCACTTCTGTAGCCCAGGCTGGTCTCGAACTTGTGCTGATCCTCCTGACTCAGCCTCCCAAGTGCTGGGATTACAGGTGTGCACCACTATGCCTGGCTTTAATACATTTTAGATGATATTTGTAACTGTTAACAGATAAGAGATCTAATTTATTTCTTCTGCTTATGAATAGCCGGTCTTCTCAGAATTATTTATTGAAAAGATTATATGCTTTGGCTCCTTTAAAAAAATCAGCTGGCTGGGTCTGAGCTCGCTGGTCATTCAAGAAACGCAAGTTAAAACAACACTAAGTTTCCTCCCCTCTTTGGGCTTGGCTTGCTCTTCCTTCCCTAAAAGCTTGAGGTGCAGCATTATGGTATTTATTTGTTCCCATTCTCTTTTCCTAATGTGTGAGCTCACAGCTGTAAGATTCCCTCTAAGAATTGCTTTCATTGCATTCCACAAATTCCAGTGTTGTGCTTGAATTTTCATTGAGTTATAGATATTGTTTAATTTCTTGTTTAATTTCATCTGTAACACATTGATTGCGGAGGAGTTATTTAATTTCCATATGTTTGGGGGGTTTCTTTTGTCATTTATTTTGTTTTGTTCCACTGTAGTCAGATATGCATGGGATAATTTCTTCTTTCTTCAATATACTTAAACATGACCTAGTAGCATAATACATAATAAAGAATGTATGTATCTTCAACCATAAATCTATATATCTTCAACCACTCAGGTGTGGTTGGGTGGAACCCTGTAAATGTCTATTGAGTCCATTTGTTCAACGGTCTGCTTCAGTTCTGCTACGTCTTTGATAATTTTTTGTCCACTTGACATATATTTTGGGATAAGAGGGTATTAAAGTCTCCTGTTAAGATTATGATATTAAATATTAGATTTTTTTCATGTCTATTAAGATTTGTCTTATATGCTTGGGTGCTCCCGTGTTTGGTGCATATGTATTTATGACTGATACCTCTTCGTCTTCTATTTTTTCCCCTAACAAATGTAAATATTGTATTGTCTGCTTAGTACAAAAGCTCAAAGGAAGAAATAAAAACTGAAAGTTATAGACACAGTTAGATGGACAGTAACAGAATTTATGGTTTAAATAATGAAGAGAGACAAAGGAGAAAAAATAGGAAATAAGATAGGGGCAAAACCATATATATATGGTCTCTGCACTCTGCCTAAGCAGGAGCTTTAGTCTGATAAAGTATTTTTTAAAAGTAATAAAAGAAAATAAGAGATAAGAACAAAAATTTAAGTTTTCTTGAAAGCACATGATAATATTCAGTCATACGTCCCATCTTGCATAGCTATATTTGTTAATCTGAGCAATAGATTTGATGATAAATATAAATAATATGACTGGCAAGATAGCTCAGCAGTCTAAAGTGCTGGTTTAGGCAAGTTTAGGCAAAGCGCAAGGACCATAGTTCAATCTCTAATCCCACGTGCTAGGGCTGGGGAGATAGCTCCGTGGTACAAGTGCCTGCCTGGCAAGTGCAAGATTGTGAGTTTGAACCCCAGTCCTGTAAAAAAACAAACAAACAAACAAAAAACAATAAAACCTTCTCTAGCCCCACATGTACTGACTCAGACATACACACACATGCACACGCACATGCATGCATGCATGCACTCAACACACACACAAATAAAAATAAAAATAGATAAGATATCAATCACTGTTGATCATCTAGTCTTGTTTGGAAAATCTCTAATGTATGTATTATTATGTTTCCATCTTTGTATTTGTTTTTCTTGTTCTTATAAGTTTTTTGAGTTTGTAGATTTTTAAGACATTTAAAAATTATTAATTCTTCTAATCAATCAATGTGACATTTCATAAATTTATATGCACATCAATTGTTTTCATCAATGTTTCATACTTTAGTTATAGACATGTTTAATCCCCTTCAATGGTTATATAATCAGTTTCAAAAGTAGGTAAATTTACAAATATAAAATTAGTGAGTAATGAAGATTTATTTGCATGACACACAGGAGTTAATGGAGTAGTGGTCTTTTTTTAATATGTCTGGTACAGGGTCTTACTAAGTAGCTCAGACTCGTAGTGATCTTCCTGTTTTCAGCTTCCCTGGAATGGGAATTATGTTTGTGTGCCACCACATCCAGTCTCGGTGACTGGCTCAGCACACCTGGGGGTGGGATCAGCACTGCTTGTGGAGCCAGGGTATGGCTTAGAAGGTGCTTAGTCGGTTGAGCTGTCTAGCCAGGCCTAGAGTAGTGGCTTGCTGCTATTAAACACCAAATATAGATGGTTGGTCACACATGTAATTAGTTATACAACATTCAGTGTATTCCTTCACCCCAATCTACATTCAGGGAGCTAAGAGGATTGGCACAATATTAACTAATTGCTATAGCACAACTAGAAAGGTTATATACTCTCAAAAATGTAATTTTCAGAACTTACCTACTTTTCTCACTATTGTAACCCTACCACAAAGCCCGGCACATAGTATTTATCGAACATATAGAACTGAGGTAAATTTTAATCCTGTGACATTGAAATAAAAACAAGCATTAGAGTAAGCTTATTTGGGCATATATCTAAGTATTTATATATCGATTTTCTAGAGGATTGAAGCAGCTTAGAATAAAGTTACTGATATTATACTTCAAGAATCTTTAATTTTGAATCTTTAATTTTAATGAAAGACAATAGTAAGGTAACAATAGGGAGAGAAGCAGGAAATGATTTATGAGTCTACCAGTTCATAATTTATGAATCTATAAGTTCATATCTCTGCTTCGTATTTATCTATTCTATTTGTTGGTTATCCAACTTTGTATATAGCAGACTGGTCAAGGATTATTTATTCCATTTATATTAACACTATCAAGATACTTTCTCTCAGAGAATAAGGACAGAAAGATACTCTGTACTTGTCAGTTGTGATATGTCAACAGTACTTGAGTCAGAACTACTTGAAAGAGGGGCAGCAACATGGCTCAGTGGTCTAAAGTGCTTGCTTAGGCAACCGCAAGGACCACGGTTCAATCCGTGGCACCATATGCTGCACCAGCCCCACCACCAGGACAGGCTGCACCCATAATATAATAAATAAATAAATAAATAAATAAATAAATAAAATTTACAAAAAAAAAAAAAAAAAAAGAACTACTTGAAAGATTAATAAATTCAGGGTGTATCAGTGGATGACTGACATGTAGTCTTAAGCTGATGGGGGATGACCCACAGTGGATATGGCACCAACCAATAGGTTTATAGCCTGGAAGAATAAGAAAGGGAAGGAAAAAGAGAATCTTCAACTTTCAGAGGACCACTAGCTTTCATCACTAACTGTGAATGCTGGTCTTCAGCATTGACTCCTAGGCTTTCCAGTGCACTCTTCAGCCAATCAGTGCACATTTTTATGCTTCCAGACAGACTGCCCATGTGCCTATATTGAGCTTCCAGATCTTTGATTTTGACTAATGCTCCCTACAGTACATAGATGTCAATTTTGAATTGTTCCACCTTTGATTCTGTAAATAGACACTATGTAGGATGAGCAGGCCCCATCTCCCAGTGGAGCAGAGCCAGAATGCCCTATGTTCCAGTGAGTAGGCCCAGTGTGATGTAATACATTCCCAAGATGCACCATAGAGCTAGCAGTTGGTGAGTGAGGTGAAGTGTTTGAGGCAAACTCCATCAGTGGGACAGTCCCAAATTGTTTCAATAGAGGGGAAGTGTGAGATGTCAAACAAATAGAGGGCATGTTTCCCAAAGTTAAAGAATGAACTCTAAGAAACAATGGAGGTTAAGAACTGGAAATTTTATTGGAGAATAGGAATAGGCAATAAGAATGGCTCCTGAGAGACATAAGGGGTCTCAATTGAGTTAGCAACAAGTCCACTTCTAAAAGGAAATTGTATAGAGTGAAACCATGAGGAGGGCACAATGCGGGTCAAAAGTATGATCAGCCAAAAAGACTGCCAGTGTCACTGATCTGATGGCAGAAAGGGAACATGAGTAACATCGTCAATCTTGGTCTATAATCTACAATCCTCACCTTGTCTTTAGTTTTAGCAATCTTGTTTCATAGTCTTTGTCCCAGTCTTAGTAAGCTGGAGAGAATAGTTTACCCCTAGTAAGATAATGGGAAATCTCAAGAGAGTAATACTGATAATCTCAAGCTTCTTTCTATCCCTTAAGGAAGTAGTAAAACTAAGCATTGTGACTTTAAATCTTCAGAGGCATCGCTAGCCATAGCTCTGAAGGATTGTCATCTTTTGCACTGACTCTCTCAATAGTCTAACACTGTCTGACTGTGCACTATATTTATAACTAATCTATATGTAACAGTTTCACTGCTTAAGTTGCTGACGAGAAAGAGGGAAGAGCCATCCAATCACAGTGGGCTTCCAACAGCTGGGAAACAAACTATCACAAATGTTGTCGAAAGGTAGGAGCTGGGACCATCCAGACTCCACTCTGATGGCTCCCTTGGCCCAACAACACAAGTGGGCAAGCAGTCATCAGACTCGGCCTGCAGTGGGACAAGGACTCTCCCACTGACTAGAACCAGTGAATAAAAGGATTTGTCATTGTGAGAAAGAAGAAGTTTCACAAGATCTTGCACAGGAGCAACCCCAGACCTCCCTGCCTGAAGATGCTACAACTGCTGGGAGAATATTGTAGACACAAACAGGAGAAACAGACATCTAATACATTGTCAGCTGAAGACACAGATAAATAATTGACGATCTTAGGAAAATAATGGAAACCATAAATGCCCAACATAGAAAGGAAATAGAAGCCATGAAATGATCCCAACAGATATCCAAAAGAATAAAAATTTCATTGAAAATATATGTAACAGTTGGAATGAAGCTAAAGATAGAATAGAATATCATATCTCAAGGATAGTGTTCAAGTTAGTGACCATGAAATAAGGACCTTAAAACTACAAATAAGTTATGGAACATTATTCAACTGCTGCAAGATAAAGCAAAAAAGAACAATATAAGGCTTATTGGAGTCATCAAGGAAGCCAAGATAGCACAAATGCTGTAAAAAACAATATTTGCACAAGTAATTACAGAAAACTTCCAAAGCATGAGTAAATAACTTAACTTACAAATAAGGGAAGCACATAAAACTAAAAATATCCATGACCAAAATAAATCCCAGCGATGGCATATAAGATGACAAGAAAATCCAACATGTGTGCAGCAGACGTTTCAACCCAAAATCCTAAGTCACAGAGCACTGAGTGAAGTACTTCAAGCTTCAAAAGTAAAGAAACACAAATCCGGATTAACATACCCCATGAAACTATCTTTCAATGTCAGTGGAGAAATAGGTTACTTACATGACGAAGAGTACCTGAAGAAAGTCATTACCATCAATGCACATCAGTCACAATCATCAATATAAATATCAATATCAATATAAATGATCACTACAAATGATCTCAATATAAGTGATCTCAATATAAATGATCTCAATTCACTATAAAAGAAACAGACTGGCAGAATGTATCAACAAACAAGATCCAACAATATACTGCATAGAATATACTGTATAGAATAACAGAATAGAATAATTTCTGATTTATTTAAATAAAAAGTAAATTCATAGGCTAAAAATCAAAAGATGGAAAACCATACTGTATGTGACCAGAACCCAGAGAAAAAGAAGTGATTATTCTATGTGCAGACAATGTGAACTTCAAGCCAAGTTAAAGACAAAGAAGAACACTACATATTCATTAAGTGAAAACTCCAAAAAGACATGACAGTTATAAAGATACATATGCCAAATACCATTGCAGCTAAATACATAAAACAAATATTCATTGACATGAAAAAAACATATAAGCTCTAACACAGTTGTAAAAAGAAATCTTAATATGTCACTATTACAAATAGGTCAACTAGACAATAAACTCAACAGAGAAGTAACAGAACTAAGCTAAACTTTTGAACAGATGGACTTAGTAGATGTCTAGAGAGTATTCTGACCCATAATATTGGAATATATATTCTTTTCTGCTGCACATGGAATATTCTTTAAAATAGTCCATTGAAATACTTAAGTAAGGAGGCCTTCGGATTAGCTCAATGGCATAAGTATATGTATAGTATATGTCTTGGCGTGTTTTTAGTTGGGTTGATGTTATTTGGGGTTCTGTAGGCTTCAGTTACCTGAATGTCTAACTGTTTTCTCAAATTTGGGAAGTTTTCTGCTATTACTTCTGCCCATATTCTTTTTATATCATTTGTATTGACTCCTTCTTTCTCATTAAATCCCATTAATCTCACGTTGTTCATTTTTGCATCGTCTTGCAGATGTTGAATTATTTTTTCCTGCATTCTGGTTGTTTTTAAAAGATCCTTTCTTACTCTTTCACTGGCTGCAACTGTGTCTTCAAGGTTGGAAACTCTATCTTC